>MU545793.1:9508085-9652483 GCA_024362625.1 Silurus asotus | reverse complement strand
ATGTGCAGTTGTGCATGCAGTGAAGGCAGCAGAGGGTGATGCAGATGACACTTTCATCAAATGAAAAACAAAGGCATTCTTAAATATAGGGAAAGTTAATGCTAAAAACAGAGTTTTTCGAGATTTCAGCCTAATTGACAATTTTATTTTTTATTTCATTTACATTTTTATGGACTTAAAGGAACTGTATAAAATGAAAAAAATAAGTTAAAATTCATAAAGCATAAAGTCACTTTCATAAATCCTAGCTCTGACAGGGGTATACATGAGAACTTGGGATTGTATTGTGATATAATGTATGTTGTCTACAATAAAAAGAGACCAAGAAAGGAATTCAAACAGCACAGAAACAGTTTTAGTCCCTTCTTATATAATTAACCTTATCTATGAAATACTTAAGGATCCTGGGCAACACAATTCACTCAAAACCTGCCAGTAAAGGTCAGCATAAATCCTCAGCTAATACACACTGCGATACCTACAGACAGCTCTTTCCATGTCAAGTGGACCTGTGACAAAACAAAATAGCAACCTTTCTGTGGAAAATGCCAAGTGTTCAATGCTTTGATTTTGGGTGGCACCTTCATTTAGCCTTGAACTTGAGGCAGGCCTTGAGTGCTGACTTACTGAAAAGGAACATTATCGATTATGTGGCTGCTATTCAACACAAATTGAGGTCAATAACTTAGAAGAAATGACCCATGAAAGCTGATGGAAATGAAAATATAGCTATTTGGGGTTGACTTTCTAACCAAAAACTTGGGGAGCTAAGAAGAAATTCGGTTTAACCCTGTAAACTCTTTTGAACTGTAAGTGGATCTTCATTTAAATAACTAAATATATTTTATTTAGATATTTTACTGTCTTACTGTAGATACTTCATAAGAAGATATGATGAGTATCTGAATAGTATGAATTACAAATGAATATTATTACACTGTATAATTTTCATTTTAAAGTGCTGCACATAACATGCTATGAATGACCACAACCATGTACAGTGAGGAAAATAAGTATTTGAACACCCTGCTTTTTTGCAAGTTCTCCCACTTTGAAATCATGGAGGGGTCTGAAATTGTCAACGTAGGTGCATGTCCACTGTGAGAGACATAATCTAAAAAAATAATTCAGAAATCACAATATATGTTTTGTTTACTATTTATTTGTATAATACTGCTGCAAATAAGTATTTGAACACCTGTCTATCAGCTAGAATTCTGACCCTTAAAGACCTGTTAGTCTGCCTTTAAAATGTCCACCTCCACTACATTTATTATACTAAATTAGATGCACCTGTTTGAGGTCGTTAGCTGCATAAAGACACCTGTCCACCCCATACAATCAGTAAGAATCCAACTACTAACATGGCCAAGACCAAAGAGCTGTCCAAAGACACTAGAGACAAAATTGTACACCTCCACAAGGCTGGAAAGAGCTACGCGGAAATTCCCAAGCATCTTGGTGAAAAAAAGTCCACTGTTTGAGCAATCATTAGAAAATGGAAGAAGCTAAACATGAGTGTCAATCTCCCGTGGACTGGGGCTCCATGCAAGATCCCACCTAGTGGGGTCTCAATGATCCTAAGGAAGGTGAGAAATCAGCCCAGAACTACACGGGAGGAGCTGGTCAATGACCTGAAAAGAGCTGGGACCACCGTTTCCAAGGTTACTGTTGGTAATACACTAAGATGTCATGGTTTGAAATCATGCATGGCACGGAAGGTTCCCCTGCTTAAACCAGCACATGTTCAGGCACGTCTTAAGTTTGCCAATGACCATTTGGATGATCCAGAGGAATCATGGGAGAAAGTCATGTTCCACTAAACGTGTTTGGATTAAGAAGAATGATGAGTACCAACCCAAGAACACCATCCCTACTGTGAAGCATGGGGGTGGTAGCATCATGCTTTGGGGGTGTTTTCCTGCACATGGGACAGGGCGACTGCACTGTATTAGGGAGAGGATGACCGGGGGCATGTATTGCGAGATTTTGGGGAACAACCTCCTCCCCTCAGTTAGAGCATTGAAGATGGATGGAGGCTGGGTCTTCCAACAAGACAATGACCCGAAGCACACAGCCAGGATAACCAAGGAGTGGCTCTGTAAGAAGCATATCAAGGTTCTGGTGTGGCCTAGCCAGTCTCCAGACCTAAACCCAATAGAGAATCTTTGGAGGGAGCTCAAACTCCGTGTTTCTCAGCGACAGGCCAGAAATCTGACTGATCTAGAGAAGATCTGTGTGGAGGAGTGGGCCAAAATCCCTCCTGCAAACCTGGTGAAAAACTACAGGAAACTTTGACCTTTATAATTGCAAACAAAGGCTACTGTACCACATATTAACTTTGACTTTCTCAGGTTCAAATAATTATTTGCAGTTGTATCATACAAATAAATAGTTAAAAAATCATACATTGGGATTTCTGGATTTTTTTTTTTTAGATTATGTCTCTCACAGTGGACATGCACCTACGATAACAACTCCGTGATTTCTAAGTGGGAGAACTTGCAAAATAGCAGAGTGTTTAAATACTTATTTTCCTCACTGTATAATGGAAAACGTTTATTTGCAATGTCCTTTGTTTCTGTTAGTTAGCTTAACTGATTAGTTCATAGCATTACTGAAAATATGCATTGATATAAATGAATAACTATATAATCCTCAAGAGATTCATTTGAATTTCAATGAGTCAAGAGGGCAAAATTGGTTGTGCTCTCTAGGTGGGATGGATGGCGTTACTCTCTTTCCTGCTATACACAGAGACACAAGCCAACTGTGGGAGTATTTGATTTTGTGTATGTGGAAATGGACAGAGAGCTCTGTGAAGCAGCATAAAAAGCAATTTGAAAAGATGAGTTGGTTTTGTTCGGTAGGTAGCCCTTGTCTGGCTTGTTGTCATTTAGCCTGGTTGTTCTATAGCTGGCTGGGTGAGAGGAAATGACAAATGACCAAATGGAGAAAATGGAGAAAGCTAAAGTGTCTACTACATTCCAAATACAAATACATCAATACAGGTTTCTGTGAAGTTATATTGATAGTTCAAGCTCAATAATTAAAAATACTCAACATGTATTTGCAATCAAAGTCACAGGTGAGTCATTATAGAGTTTTCTAAGGTGCCCTAGTAGTTTTTACTGACAAGGCACTTCAAGTCTTTTTTTTTCGAGGAGCCTGTGGAATGCAGTGCAGTGTGCTGGATTGGAGTGCTCTTGCTCTCTCTGGAAACCCGTTTGACATAATTTAGCCAGACTGACTTTCTCTGACACCAAAGGGAAAGGTCAGTAGGGAGAGGAAAAAAGAAAAAGAAAAGAGTACAGCAGTGAGAGACACACACAGCTCCTTGGCCGATTGTGTAATGCAAACTCACACATGCTAATTTTTAGAGAAGCTAAGAGGCTAAAGTATTTTCCAGTCTATAACAATGTTATTATTTAAGTGTGTGTTAGTTATATTCTAAAAACTGTGGATGTAATAGTCTCTAGTACTGTCATTCTTTATGAGGAAGATTATCAACATACACCCGCAGCCCCACACACGTACACAGGGGTTCAACTGAATTAACTATTAATGCAACTAATTACTGCTATGCTAGACCTAAACCTAGCTCACCAGCCAAAGGTCCCACAATGTAAATTGTTAGATAATCCTATCCTTTCAGGGACACTTTTGTCCTCCCCAAACAAAGGATCATTTATGACAATGTAAATTTGTAAACTAGGTCAAGAAAATGCAATTTATTATCAAGAACTGGCAAAGAAACACTTATGTCCTTTAAGCAACGCAATTAATGGAATATCCACAAACCACTTCATAACATTAGGGTGGAAATGAATTGAATTGTAATTCCTGTCCCACTTCCTTACAGAATTAGCAGCGTAGGCGCATTACTGTAGCTGCAACTAATGCAATTTTATCTAAATGAGAAACCTACAGCCTACTCTCATCCCTATAATCTGTTGGCATGTTCTCAGTAAATGATTTCCCACCTGATGTTAAAAGGCAATTAAAAACGATGAGGTTTGACTGCAAATTAGTGCTAATCAATACACACCCTTAGATTACTGAACACAATCTGCTTTAATTACACACACCAGTAAAATCACAACTGCACAATCGACCTATACTAATTCTACTACTGATCAATGTTTGCAGAGTTGTCTGTACAGTGAAAATAAACCCCCTGGTGAGGCGTACCAATGCTTGTATGTTGAGTGGTTTTAAGAGGACAGTAAATTTGTAGAGCTAAACAAGCTGCACATTACTCTAAAAAAATACCAAGTTTCATTTCTATAGTATTGTCCTTTGAAAAGATATACTAAAATGGTTGCTGAAATGTGAGGGGTGTACTAACTTTTGTGAAATACTATTTATTTTTATATACAGTCATGGGCAAAAATATCAGCAGATTCCTTGATACCGTTCACACAGTCAAAGTATCCAGTGCCAGAAACAGCAAAGCAACCATCTTTGAATCTCCACCATATTTGACTGTAGAGCCTGTGTTCATTTCTCTGAAGGTCTCATTTCTTTTTCTGTAAAAAGTGCCATGATGTCCTTTACCAAAAAGCTCTACTTTTGTCTCATCTGTCCACAGTACTTCCTCTCAGAAGGATTTGTCACATAAGGTTTAGCAAAATCCAGTCTTGCTTTTTTAAGCCTTTGTGTCAGCTGTAGTGTCCTCCTGGGTCTCCTACCGTAGAGCCCCTTTTCATTCAGATGGTGGTGGAGAGTGCAAGCTGACACTGTTGTATCCTGTGTCTGCAGATCAGCTTGAATTTGTTTGGAAGCTCATCTGCGTTCTTTATCCACCATTCAAACAATCATTCGCTGTAACTTTTAATTAATCTTGCTCTTCTGTCCACATGCAGGGAGGTTAGCTACAGTGCCATGAGCTGTAAACCTCTTGATGATGGTGGACACAGGAACATTAGGATCTCTGGAGAAGGACTTGTAGCCTTGAGATTGTCCATGTTTTTCCACATTTTTGTCTCTCCAATCCACAACTCTTTACACTTCTTTTCTTTCTCCATGCTCAATGTGACACACAACACCAACTTTTCTCCTTTTTAACTGGTTGCAAGTGTGATTAGTATATTGCCCAGCCTCTAAATATGAATTACAGGAGCATCACATGCTTGAAAAGCAATTATTTCTTACAATTTTGAACAATAATTTTGTCCAGTCTATTCTTAAGTTCTGTGTAAAATCGTTTTAAATTTGACTTTGCTTCTCTGGTTTTGTTTTGTGTTGTCAGGGTGAAAACAAAAACAATAAGCACGTGAGAACCAAAACATTTGCAATTGGACCAATTCTGAGAGAAGTGATGCATTTTCTGACAGATTTGCAAGGGTGGCGGTAATTTTTATTTTTACCATGACTGTGTATATATATATATCGGTTATCTCGACCTCAGTTACCTCGACAACCCTATTAAGTCGACGTTTTTGAAGTGGAACCGCCAAATTCTCACTTTTTTCAAGCATCTTTTATCGGTTATTATCTCGAGCACAAGGGGGGGGGCGAGGAACGTGTGATGACCATCCAAAATCATAGAATGAACACCGGCAGGGTCAGGGGGAATCCGCGATGCGCTTTGGGAAGAAAAGAGCAGCCGTTGAGAGAGTGCCGGTGGAAAGACACGTACTGGGATACGCATGCGCGATAACAACGACCGCCGTGAACCAACATATACCAACAATAACGGACAGTGAGAGTGTGGAAGTTTAAATAGGAGCTGGTGATGATGATAAACCAGCACCATATGTGCGAGATTGAAGCGGAGCTTCAGAGAAAGCGGCCGAGAAAGCACCTGACACGCTGAAGGGGGCCGAAGGGGGCATGGCAGGTGGATTCCTGACAGATAAACATGTACTGTATGTATTTTTATAGCATGCCTTCATCAAACAAATCGCAGCAACGCTGTTGTGTAAAAAACCCTTCAAAAACAAGTGCATGCACATTCTCATTTATTAACGCACATCACGTACATAAAGAAATTTCAAGCATGTTAATATACTGCCGCCATTTTGATCTATCAATTTGATTATCAATTTGGTCTAATTGATTAAACTAATAAACAACAACTAATTGATCAAATTAATAATTTAATTGAATGACGTTTATTTGGCTGCTCAAGTTACAGCTTAGCACGATGGAAAGGTCACACAACCACTTACAAAATGCTGGAAAGTACAATGTAATTAGGCATCAGCAAAAGAAAACACACTGGTTTCACGGATGAAGGTAAAATATCAACATGGTAAGCAAAAACTATATTTCCTCGTCATGTGAAAATAGTATATAGTTTAGTAAAGTGCTATTGTGTAAACTTTTTGTTTGCAAACTTTGGGACAGTTACACTGGATCTGTTTTGTTGGGACTCGCGAGCATCAGGTGGCACAATCAGCTCGCTCACGACATAGTGATGGATTTAATTAAAACGATGTGAATAAACACTAAATCTAAATGCAGCAAATAACACAGCAGTAAACGATTACATTTTTAGGCACTGTAATAGTTTTCAGAGAATGCTTATGCATTTGCACACAAATGCATATTTTGTTTATATTATAACATTTTTCTACTACAAAAGTTAACACTCCTGTTTTCAATCATGGCTTACTGCGGCTTCACTGTATAATGTCCACTCACCCTCCAATGTGTGTCTATTTAAGTTTACATATATAATTTAATTATTATACACAATTATATTATTATATATTCTAGATGCATTTTTGTCAATAAGGATTGTCAAAACAATTTTGTATTATATTTTATATTAATTATTTTAAGAATGGTTGTCAACTTGCCATCTGCAATTAGATTAAAAAACAATACAAATGTTGATTTACACAAATTGCTTCACCTTGCATACTCAAATGCTGGATTTTTATTGTTTGACAGAAAGAAACAACCCAGCATGAGTGGATTTGTTCAAAGGAGAAATGCCCAGTGCACACAAGCGTCCACTGTAAGCTTTCAAATGTCCAAATTAAATATGTTTAAATTTGTGTCTTTTGCATTTTTTTAAATACACTTTTATACATACATACATTGAATATATAACAAGCAAAACATCAAATAAAAAAAAAAATCTGTATTTATATCCGATTAATCGAAGAATAAAATAATTGTCCGATGAATCGATTATCAAAATAAACGTTGGTTGCAGCCCTGCTTTAGATTTAAGGCTTTTAGGATTACCATGGGATGGCAAGTATAGCCATTACATTTGATAAATGATGTGTCTTTTCTGCTCAAAAACCTATGCCCCTAAATCAATTATTGATTTACTCTAAATCATTGATAATATTTAATGAGTTAAAGTAAAAAAGGCAGGCATTTATAGATGGACAACTATAAAGTTCCTATTCCTGTAGTGTCCAGTTGCAGTTCCAGTGACATATGGACATCTCAGAAAGATGTCAAACTCCCTTATTTCTCAAGAATTTGTCCTTGTCTGTTCCCAGCCACCCAGCTCTCCCTTATCATAAGACAACCACAGACTGCATAAATGCTAACACAAGCTTCTTCGGAGAAGCATGACGCCAACTGACTCTCTTCAAACTGTTTCCCATACTGTGTCACAGTGCAAGATAATACAAGCCCATGACTGACTAGTGTCACTGTGACTAAAGAGAGAAATGCCACTCTTCCTAGAGAGCACAGCCGGTTTTTCTCTCTTTGTTTCCCAGTCATGGATGGCTTTACACAATTTAATATTTACACTTACACTTTTTGTTTTTAGCCTGGTTTGACCTAATTTTATAAAAAAAATTTAAAAGTAATAATCTTATAAATAATCATGACTCATTCCGAGCAACTATATAGATTTAGAATCTTTATATAGAATATAATTATATGTTTCGCTTGGAATTATAAAGGTTCGGAAATGTTCTACAGAAATATTTATGTCAGCAGTTGTGCAATTATAATAACATAAAAAAAAGAACTGATAATCAAAAATGAACAATATGTTAATGCTAGTAGATTGACTATATTGGTATTTATACTTTGCATTTACCAATAATAACCAAACAGAATTAGCAGTATTTCCATTCTACAGCTAATATAAAATCTGATCTCCTTGATTGCAAACAAAGACAGCAAAATGATTACTGTAAACCAGAGAAAGACTTTGATTATTTACTGAAATGCACCACACATTAACTGCAGAGATTACAGGTTTGAGCGGGATTTGTGTGTTGACAGATGGCGAACTCCACTAATTGTGGCTATGTTGGGAGTAACATTATCAGAAGCAGTAGCAAGTGGCACAACAATCTCTGGAGATTGAGGCAGCTGTGGAACAAAACAATGACAGGATCTGACTCATCGTGGAGCTTTTTGCTAATCTGCTAAAGATAGACCTGCATCTGCGCAGAAGTTAAAGTAATTCAGCATGGCAATTCAGTCAGTCAAACTAGTTTAAAACACTGAAAAGCAATATGGGGTAAAACATTTTAAGAGCATCAACAGCAGCTTCAGATTTCTCTTAGTTCAGAAATTATATATATAAGAATATAGAATGATAATTCATTTGGCATTTTGGATCAATTTTTGCTTTAAATCAACATTCCTGTGTCTATTTTTGAGAGGATGTAAAACGCATCAGAATGAAGTCAGTTGGTGGCATGAAAGAGGGAGACTGCAGACATGAGAAGATAGTGTAGTGGTATGAATATGAATGTATGAATGGACTGGGGCAGAGTTGTCAGGCTGATTTCATCATTTATATCTCAAACACTATCAGACACATGGAACACATGAAGACAAACATAGAGAGGAAAGGAGGACAAGAAATAAGTAAGAGCTCATGTCTCCTGGGAGAAACTGAGATGATGAAAATGCACTGTATACATAAATATTTCAGATACCACAACTGTCTCCCTAACAGCGAAAATGTATAAGACACCAAAATCACTCAATGGTGCGACACCTTATGATTAGGACAGTGAACAAAAATGAGCCAGTACGGAGATTTAAGCGTTGTAAAGCTGTTTGTCATAAAATATGGCATTTAGTCCTTGCCTTATTTGTTTATTCATTTATTTTTTTGCTATTTCAGTCTCCACTAAAGGTGGTGAATAGGAAGTTCATATCCAATAGTAAAAAAAACAGGATTCACAAACAAATATAGGGCTAAAGAGAGCTAAATAATAGCTTTATTTACTATAAGCAGAATAAAATATTTCTGTGCTTTGAGTGATTGTCTGATTTTGTTACATTCCAATGCACAGCTTTTATTTTTTTGCATGCTCTGATTGACTCTGGTCATGCTGAAAGATTCATACAAATTGATTTATATATATTGAAAAATATATATCAAAACACTAGCATATTTCATTGTATCAAATCCGACTCATGAATATCTCAATAAGCTGGTTTACTTATTATTTGAATAGGGCTTTATTATGTAGCAGTTACAGTCCTTTTTCAACCTCTCTTTTTCTTCATCACACATAGTAGGACTACCTGCACTGTTAAGGAAAGTGAACCATGGATCACAGCATGAAGTCTCTTATTAGCACAAGGTGTATTGGGTTATCATATCACTGTCAGCAGTTATATATAAACAAAATACGAACAGCACACTGTATTTTGGAGACTTTTCTTGTAGTAGAAAGATGTCTAGTTGCACACCTTTCAAGACTGTAATATATAGAGAAAGCAGTAAGAATCTGATGAAAATAGGATAAAAGAAGTTTAATGACCAAGAGTGTTTACTGAAATAGTGGAGTAAAAGAGAGCACAAAAACACCACAAATTACCTGCAAGCATTTTGTCAAGTTCAAGGTTCCCAAACATACAAAGAAGGCATTATGAAATCTCTGTATTAAATGAAATGAAATTTAAATGCTAATGTAATGTGCCATTATTATGAGTTAGCTTACATAACCTTTTGCTCCAGTAATGTGTTACATCAGATCTGCCATTTCCCAGAATCTCGGTCGCATAACCACAATGTCCAATTCCAAACTCCAGTTTATTAATTGGGTTAAGTCCCTGTACACTCTATTCTGGTTTTCACCATGGTTCATCAAGTTTAGATTTGCCTAATCTAGCTTGGTTGTTAAAGATATTCATCATTGCCTGTAACAAAACATTTTTTTTACAGAGATTAACCATTTCATTGATGGAATTTGTTATTTGCAATTTAACTCTGTTTGGGCCTGACAGGTACAAGGTTCACAGACATACAGACTGTCAACTCCTAGTACAAGCTATTTCAAATAAAAAACGAGAATCAATTGAACAATTAAACAGAAAGAGCACAAATAAGGTATTATGGAATTCTGAGTGATTGAACATTAGATAACATACTGCTTGATATAGAGGATTCACTTCACCTTTTCAAGATTAATTAACAAGACAAATAAGAAACAACCCCTTTACAAGACGGCCCTCTATTCCCTTTCACTATTTGCATATTAGCACTTCATAGACTGTATACTGTGGTGCTATAACACTTAATGCAGTCTGACCTGTTTCTTACAAGAGTGCACCAAAACTGTTTTTGACTGGAGAGAATTAAACATAATTGTTTATTATTGCATAATATTGCAGCTGTAAAATGCACTTTAGAAATATTGGATATTTACTGTGTTCAGAATAAAAAACTAAATAAAATGTTTCCCATTGCTAACTAATTTGAATTCATTATAAACACAAGACTATACACACTGCACTCAAATCAAAGGGTCAAAGAAAAAAACAATGTTTTTGTGGTACAGCTGGTAAGCTGTGTGTGATGTGTACGGCTGTGTGACAAGTTGCCCAAAGCAGATGTATGGTCAGCTTCAGGACATACAAAAAACATCATAGTGCTGCGGTACTGCAAATCCCTTTATCTATCTCAACACTTTGATCAGTGTTTCCCCCCAGCTAAAGCAGGCAGCAGGTGGTAAGACAGACAGAATCACTGGAATTTGGCAAGGTTACTATAGTGACAGTCGAGAAACAACTGCCATGATGTAATGTGCAAAGGTCAAATGTTAGAGGTTAATAGTTTTAGGACATTTCTGCACATAGACCAATTAAATCTGTACCATGCCATTTTTTGCTGCATTTGTGGGAAAATGTAATATAATAAGCTTCCTGACTGATACTACGATTATCCTTAAATACATTATTGAATGAAGGGGGCTGTAACTACATTCTTGCTATGCAACATATGCAGCATATTTTTAACATGTGCATTCATTCCAGCCAAGCAGCCTATTTGTTTTCGCTCATATTTTCACTGCATTATGTTAGGGAGAGTTGTGAGTATGTGCAACGAAAAAAAGTATTAAAATGCATTTAGGAGGCATTATCACATTATCATCATTTAAACATTGACCAATTTATTTATAATCGCAGGCTGATTGTGTAAAGTGTGTCATATTTTGATAAATGGGCATAATTGGAATAGCACATTTAAAATTTTTATTTATGCATTATTTGTGTAATAAAATGGCGTTTTTTAGCAGATGTGTGATTTTTTTAATTCTGCTTGCTGTTGGTCAACATTTGGGGTTAAGTCAACAATTTCCAGTAAAAGCTGCTCATGTACTGTATATAAACAAAATTCAGCATTTGTTTAGTCATTGCATTTGAATTTATTTGCAAATTGTACCTAAAGCAAACTGCAGGAAAAAACAATTATTTGTGTGTGGTTTGTGTGTGTGTGTGTGTGTGTGTGTGTGTGTGTGTGTGTGTGTGTGTGTGTGTGTGTGTGTGTGTGTTTGTGTTGAAAGACTAAAGTATCTGACTCGTCCTGAATACAAGGAGAAAATAAGGAGGATATTGTAAAATACTATTCTGTGTGTGTGTGTGTGTGTGTGTGTGTGTGTGTGTGTGTGTGTGTGTGTGTGTGTGTGTGTGTGTCCACAAATGAACCTTTTTATTTTATAGAATGGAAACCGAATAATACCCCTTTTTCTGTTTCCAAAGTAGGAGTTTATACTAGTCAGTGACAGGATCTTTGTGGGTTGCTCCTTTTATTGTTTGGGCCTCTGGTGCAATATTTCCAGACTATGCATCAGGTGACAGAGGTGGAATAAAATGCCTTCTAGCCTACCACTTTATGTTTGATCTCACTCTTGCCAGGACTATTTTAAGCGTTTCTGAATGATCATATGTTATAAAAAAGATGCAATTTATGCAGACACTGATATTTATGTGGGTATGCTTATTTCACAAAGGATTTTGTAAAACACAGATTAGAGAAAGCCCTTTTTATGGATATTAAAGCTCAAGCTGCTCAGCATAGCACTGAATAAAAAAACAGGAGAAAGAGAGAAAGAGAGAGAGAAAGAGAGAGAGAATTTTAAAATATGGATCTGGCTGTTACAAATATATAAAATAAAGATATTTTAGATGAGCTAATAGCATCATTTATCTTTACACTGATCGACCAGTTGAATGTTTGATCCATGCATTCATTATTGGCTGGTTGTACATGGTCCCTACCAAGATAAACACAATAGACTAAAAACTAAACTAGAAACTTGTTGTACACAAAAATCACTTTTGTTCCTAAGGCCTACTTATGTCAGAACTAATCATACACACAAAATAAAATAACAAGCTGCTCACCAAAGCAAATTTTACTGTAACATATCAACTACCAGGAGAGTTGTCAGGGGGAGCATCATCATCTTGACAGTGTACAGAGCCACTACATATAATGATGAGAGGAATGTGGTGTCGTCTTTTTGGAAAAACAAAACTGGTTCTGTGCATTGAAGTACATCAACATGCCTTACACTTTCTCAAGATCTCATATATCATAAGAAAGATACAGGACCCAGGATTTTACATGTGCAAAAGCAGTACAGGTGTAAATAAAACAATAAATAAAATGTAAAGAGTGGAAACTTAATTGACTCACTTAATTGAAGTCATCCCCACTAATTAGGATAATAGTAAATTACGAAATTAGTTGCAGTAGCCAGTAAAAGCAATGTGGGTGTGTGAATGTGCTTGTTATTGAAGTGACACTCCCCCCTGGGGGGGGCTGAGGAAGATGGAAAGCATGGGAAGCTGCCACAGATACATTCTCTTTTGCCACACTATTTTTTTTTATCTATGTGAGATGAAGCCACTGTCGGACAAAAACATGAATGTGTATGCTATGAATAATAACTCTCTTTCTGTTTCTCTGTCTGTCGTTTTCTCTTTTTCTGTTCTTTTGTCAGAGATACTGCAGAGTCATTTGGATACACAGAGTGAGGATTGTAGGAAAGAGAATAAATTAACTTATATAAATAAGCACTGCTTTTCCCTGACAGCAGATTTGGAGAGGGAACGTTGAAGGAAAGCTGTAATGACAAGATGAGAACTGAACCTAAATGCTAATTACCACAACAAAACTCTGCAATGCAGCAATCACTAAAACTGCTGATCATTCAGGTTAAATGAGGAGAGATCAATTGTCTCCTGGTTGCACTCAGTAAAAAAAAAGATTTAAAAAATCTTTAGATTCAGGCTTGATGATTAGTTGTCCACAAAATTGTGGCAAAAAACTGCTGTGATACAAGTTTATATGCACATTTGCTTATAATTTGCTGTGGACATATATTTTACAGAATGTTTCATATGATAGATAGTATAGTATAGATCTAGTATATAGTATAGGTAGAGCTTACAAAGTATACATTTTAGGCATCAAGCATGTTTATATAATATTGTATTAAACAAAATAATGAACATTTCAGTTCCATAACTAAGCAAAGTTGCACAAGTTACCATATTATAATATTGCCATTGTATTGAATCGGTTGTAGGCAAGTGCCCAAGTGCCCTTGCTGATCACAACCATCCCGATATTCAGCATAAACTCACTCTTGCATGTCAGATGTTGCTTTTACAAAAATTGCAAAAACATAGAGTGAACACTCTTTGCCATGAACCCGAATGACGACTACATCCCAAGCCTCCTCAAATTAACATCAGAGCTTACTAATACTCTTGATAACACAAATCCCCACAGCCATGCTTCAAAATCTCAGAGGTAAGCCTTTTCAGAAGAGTGAAAAATGTTAATGTGTCTACAAACAAGTAGCTTTATTAATCTTTTTTTTTATTATTTTGGAACTAATAAAAGGTAGATTTTAGAAAAGAAGTACTTATACCATTATTTTAAAATGAATCTGATTCATCCTGAAGCCTTAAATCCCTAAAACCTTAAAGAGGTAACTTGAACTAAAAAATTTTATGGATTAACTGGAAAAACTCATGGAGGCATGGAATGATGGTCTTACATTGATTATCTTGCCTTCAAGATAACATTTGGCATTGTGATAAAAGAATTATGACACATTTCTGCAAAGTGGACCTCAAAAATATTTATCATGTTTATGGCTGTGAATGTGTTAATATAATTATGTAATTGTACCTGCCAACTGGCATCAAATCCATTTAGCACAAAGTTACACGTCTATTGGATTTCTCATACGTTCCTTTAATCACGGCGTGTGTTTCTCTTCATTTGTTCTGTTTCATCCTAATAAAAAATAAGGACAATACCAGTGTAAGATGCTTTTTTTATTTTTTTCCCAGGGTTATTTAATGATCATCATTAAAACATGCACCATGCTGGATTCATATTGAGATAGAAAAAAATGCATTTTTATCAGCTCTGTGAATTAAGAATTGAGCTGAGATTAATACAAAGAAAATGATGAAATTTTTATGACTTTTTACAGCCTAGGCTCTGAAGGATATTATGAATTTTACCATATATTGAGTAAAGAACGTAGTGCTTGTCAGCCAACGAGGATGTAAAGGCCATAGATGGATGGTTAATAGTCCGAGATAAAGTGGAGACAGAAAGACAAGATGCGCTGTAAGTCCGAAAAAGTGGAAGTTGTCGGGTTTCAATTGGATTTTTTTTTTAACCTTTTGAACTGGGACATAGCCTAATTATGTCAGAATGATTACACTTGTAGAAGAAATAAAGAAAGAAACAAAGAAAGATAGAAAGAAAGAAAGAAAGAAAGAAAGAAAGAAAGAAAGATAGAAAGGCAAGTGTGTTGGTGTGCGTATCTGTGTATCCAAGATAGAAAGGCTGCACAATAATAAAGAACGTCAGATCACAAAAAAACTAGGACACGAAACGTCCCTCACCCGAAGGGCTTAGAGGAAGAGAGGCTGAAAAAGTGTTGCTTCATGTCTCTTAGTTTCGCCCTAATAATGCTCTTCTGTTAGGAGGTATTACACATTGCAACAACGTCTTACAAAACTTTCAAAGCCTTCTGCACCAACAGTGTTTGTTGCCCTTACAGACTGGAGCTAACTGAACAAGAAGCTAATAGGTTGTTGCTCTATTATATACAGAAGCTAAACAGGGAAGACCTCATGGACTTATACTGTGCTATACTGTGAAAAAAGACAAATTTCCTCTCATGTGTGTTTGTGCATTTGACTGTTTGTGGGGACCTCATTTCAAAATGATAGAAATACATAATTATTTTGACTAAAGAGTGTGTGTGTTTGAAGGATCGCAGGACCACAATTTGTTTCTGAATAGCATCTATTCATGATGCTTTGCCACAAACCCACCTGAAGCTAAACTAGATTCGTCACACAAGAATGAAGGAGACTTGAAGTAAGCAAGGATTGCATTTTTTGTTTTCTTTTTGTTTTCTGTTGTGTTTCACAAATTGCACACAGCAATTTTGTGCTTATTAGCAACTGCTTCAAAATTGCTATGATTATGTCACTGCTACCTTGCAGAGCTCTGGAGTGAGTAGCAACAATTTGGGAAAGGGCTTGGGAGGTAGCGAGAACTTATGAAAGATTTATAAAGCTATGTTAGATCATCCTGTTGAGAAATTGGTGTAAGTCAAGAAGCTACAGCATCTCTAAAAAAAAACCAGCACCATGGCAAATCTCTATCTGCTTTCAGGGGATGAAATGAGCTACTTGATTTTTATAAATTACCGGTCTGCTATCTACTACTTCTTCTGCCTCAACTAATCAAGAACTACAGAGATGGAGCTTCTCTGGCATAAATTGTCCAGTTAATTCGTTATCCAGCTATGTTTTGTCTGAATCACTATTTGAGGTGTACACATGCACAGCACTTCTAGACTAACAGAATTCCTTGATGACATAGAATTAGTCAAAGCATAGAATATCATTTCTTCCTTATATCCCCTATAATTCATAATGCCAATGGTATCATTGCCTACATCATGGACTCATGGTCATACATTAAACACTATTTTTTCATCATCCTCTTCTTAGTTTGATATAAAGCTAGAAACTGAATTTCACTGTTTCATGGTCTAACTTTGAAATCTCTGTAGAGCCTCAACCTAGCATTGCCCATCAATCATCTTCTCCATTGGTCTCTTTTTCATCCTTCAGGCATGTCACAACCTTAGAGATACTGTTAGAAAGGCCATAGCCACAAAATTACTACCATGCTGCTCTGGAGACTGTGTCATAGATTTGTCAGTGGGAGGTCTCCTCTACAAAGATGGAGCTTTTGCAGTGTTCCAAGAAATATATATTCCAATTGAGTTTATTCTTGCTTTTACATTTCTCAACTTCATTTCCTTGCACAGATTATAGAAGCATTGTACAGGAAATAGCAAAGAACCCATCTATTAAACATTCAATGAGTGTACATATTTTGTGATGCCGTATAGCCTGGAAAATGCAAAACCACCAGCTTTTAAATTACAAGAATAAAACAAATTAGCAAATTATGCAAAGACCTTTTTAAATTTAATATGCCTAAATGGCTAAATATCTCTAGCAAAATATCTGGTAACTATTCCCACCCAGAAAGCATCACCCAAATCACAACTTCTCTTTGCAGCAATGACTCAGGATTACTGTCATGATTATTCCTATTCATTCCTCTTCGCTGGCCTTACTTTCCCTCTCTCTCTCTCTCTCTCTCTCTCTCTCTCTCTCTCTTCTCAAACTTACTCAACATTTTTCAGTTGTGGACAGAAATCAGTCATGTGCTTTTTTGGCCTAAAGATGCCCCTGAAAAGTAGTTCAGGTTGATTAATGATAGATAGAAGATGTGTCAAGGGAATTCGAGCTAAATCTGCACATCACATGACGAGTGGGCCGATTAGCGGATTTAAAGAATCTTTACCAAAAGGGGGTGCTGTTTCACAGCATATATATTTATATATATATATATATACATACATATACACACACAGCAGTTTTACCTCACTCTTTTTATTTAAAGCATAGCAGAAGGAAGAAAATTAAATTGTCAAATGAGGCCATTGTTTTGTCTTTGAGGCATAACCTGCACCATATATCTAATGTAGATGTGCTTCATGTGCAACATTGTCAGAGATTTACACACATATATACACATGCATAACAGAGTGTGCACAGTGTGTGTGTGTGTGTGTGTGTGTGTGTGTGTGTGTGTGTGTGTGTGTGTGTGTGTGTGTGTGTGTGCGCGCAAGTGCGAACACAATGTCACAAAACTGAAAATGCATGTGGGCAGACTCAGCAGCAGGAAAGTGGACAGCTAAATAAGTTAGATAAAATAGTTTATTATGAAGACACACTCGTATGCAAATTTGTTTATGATTCGACCATTAAAGAGTTCACGTTACACTTAATTTTTGCATATTTTAGTTCTAAAAAAAAAAAACGACAAACTTCAGCGTCAAACACGAGTGCTTTCTTTTTTTTTTTATGTACATGTTCCAAAAATGTGAAACTCTGTCCCTCAGAAAATAGCATGCAGCAAGTATCTGTAGATAGAAAATTCAAAAGCCAAAAACATATATTTATACTTTAGCTTTTCTCTAGTTAAAAAGCTATTTAATTAATAAATTTCATTTATTTTGCAATTATTTATTTATTTATTTCTATTGCTGCATATTCTTGTTTTTTAGTTTATTTATTATTCTTTCAGAATATCTCATATTCTTATTTTTCTATATATTTTTTTGCATCTTTCTTTCCACTTCTCTTTATTAATGCACTCTGGGTGTAAATAACAATCACATATATTAATAAAGGCTAAGAGTATGTAGTTATTTGACAGCATACTAATACATCAAATACACCCAACTTTATGTGATCCATTGGAAAAGCCATATGATACAGAAGATTATTTCTTGTTGAATTACATTTTAGTTCCCTCAGAAATTCAGTAAGAACCTGACTAGATCATCTGCTGAATACAATGCCATTACTTGACAGAAAAAGCCAAAGGTTTTTGTATTAATACAATGCCCATGTCACTTGATATTTTTTCCACTATTAGGGGTCAAAAGTTCACCAAATATAAGCATTGCCTTGGATCAATAACAGAATGAGTGACTGGCGGTGGCAGCATTCTCTGTCAGACACTGCGGTACTGATTGAGCCAGTCAACAACAGGAAGAGATAAGATAAACTGTGAGAGAAGAAGAGTAAACAATGCTATCTAAATAAATGTACAAAGGGAATCAATCAGGTGTCAGTACAACCTGATGGATACTCACTGGACTACACAAAATACATATTTTACTATTTATCTACAGTAAATAGCACAATCCTCATGACAAATGATTGCAATCTTCCCCAGTATACAGAATCCTTGGAAGTGCTTACCCAGAGTTTTATTCATTTCTGGCAAACCCAAGTACATCCAGCCTTTACTCATAAGCTCAAGGTGCTCAAGGACAGTCATATACCAGCCCTTCCACTTGGACTAATTCCCATGGTGAGCCTAGCTTCCTCAATAAATCCACCATCAGTAACTGTCAAATGGCTCAGCCACCAACATCCTTCCATGTCCCTGTGAGACAGGTATTCATGTCTGTCCTTTTCAATGTCAACAAGTCATAGACATTCAAAAAGGTGACATAAATGAGCTGACCTTTTTCTGTGCTAGGCAAAGACAACGTTTTCTTAGCAAACCTTTGCAAATAAAAAAGAAAGACACTGATGGAGTTTTTTGAGCTATTGTATAAAAATGCAACACTAACAGTCTGAAATAACAGTCAATAAATATCAAACCCAGCATCAGTTACTTGTTGGTTGTACTAGTAGTTTATTCCATACAGAGTCCCTGGCTGTCTTTAAGCGACGATTGAAGACCTACCTCTTCCTGAAACACTTAAATTAGCATTTTCCAAGTTTGCTTGTAGAATTCAAGAGTTATTTTTATTTTAAGTTTGTAATCTAGTGCCCCAGTGTAGATTTATTCATTGTAAGAGACAAAGCACTTTTGTATGTCGCTCTGGACAAGGGCGTCTGCCGAATGCCGCAAATGTAAATTATTTGGTTAATAGAGGGAAATAAGTTTCTAGACCTGTTTTGAAGCATTCATAGAGGCATCAATAAATAAATCAGCAAATTGGAATGAAAACTCCTCTCTTAATAATTCACACAGTAATTGCACTATGAAGTGAAAAAGTAGTAAACAGTAATTTCATTCTCTTAAGAATGATTCGGCATTTTTTTTTTCCTTTTTTTCCAAAGAACGTGTGCTGAAGCCTAATTAAATAGGCATTGCAATCTCATTGGTTTCACAAAGCGGTTTTCTCAACTCAAGGCTTAAACAGTATGCTAATGAGCATATAGTGTTGGACAGGATGAATATTGGTTATTAATAAATTAATTGACAAAAATCAATGGCTGTTAAATCTATCTAATGTAATGGTGAGAACTAAATGTGCCTTAGAGGTCAATTTTCAAAATAAGTTACATTTTAGAAAGTGAATTATCTAGACTGTCAAAAAAGCCTAAATTTGGTCTAAAGTATGTGCTTTAATAAGTTTTGAGACAGGACTGATTTTTAATGTTGTAAAATTATATTTTAGTAGAAATCCTGGATTTAAAAAGGATTTAACCGCAGAAGGGCAGAAAAAGCCACTGTTACAAGCAGGTAACTAGTTTTAAGTTATCAAGCATGAATTTCCCCAGAGTTATAGCACAAGATACCAAAAAGATCCAGCTTGTATGCTATACTGTGCAAAAACAAAACGGTCACTTAAAATAGTGAAACATATACTCAAACGAGGCTATTACACTGGCCCTCGTGGACTAAAGGTACGCAGACAAGCTGAAAATTGTGCAGGGAATTTGGGAGCGAGGTAAGACTACCAGGTCACCCTGTCTTTGCTTTTCATACCATGCACTTAATTTAAACCCAGGTTCTCAAAACCTCACTCTGGGAATGACATAAAATTACCTATGTCCTGTTGATTATTAAAGAAAAAAATATCTTTCACAAAAACTGACTTGTTTACTTGCTCTTACACTTAAGAAATACTTTAGAATGAGAATAATGGTCATGACAAAATGCGTGTACAAGGATTTGTTATAAGCCATTTATCCAAAGACGACAAACACAAAATGCAGTGGGTTGTTCTGTTTTCTAAAACACCCGGAGTCATCAGATACCATTTTCAGAATAGGATGAAAGAGGCAGAAGGATCTAAGAGTAAGACAAAAACAAGTCCCTCGAGTATCATTCACAGAGGTGTTTCAAAGTGGCTTTAAGTATGAGCATGTGTGTTCATTATCAGTACAGTAGAGATCTAAGCAAAGTCTGGTGCAACTGTGTGATATTGAATGACCTTTTTTAATTATATAGCTGTAACTCATCATTACTATTGGTTATTGGTTACTATTGTGGTTTAAAAGAACATACTGTATTTCCGGACTATAAACCGCTACTTTTTTTCCACGCTTTAAAACAGCGAAGCGGCTAATTTATGGATTTTTCCTGAGTTTTTCCCGGTTTTACATGCTTCAAACCAAAACACTAAAACCCCTAACATTAGAATTGAAATTGCCAAACGAGTTCAGGTGAACCAATGAAATTCGTTATATCAAATCGGGTGCGCTCCCAGTGAATCGGCCAATCATAAATATGGATGAGGTTCCTCTGATGTTTGATCTGCCGCTCACTCGGACTGGCAACAGGAAATGTGAATCATTCATCACGCTGAAAACAACCGGGCAGGAAAAAACACACTTCACCTGTGTTCTGAGCTGCACGACATCGGGAGAAAAGCTTCACCGATTGTGATTTTTAAACGCACAATGATGCCAAAAGATAAACTCTCGAGAGAAATTGTTGTGAAAGGAAGGAGGAAGACAGTGAACAATGACTTTCTTGGTAGGCTACTGTTTAGATACGAGCCGTGTCACAGACACTGTCTTTCGTTAAAGCCTGTGTAAAGTATATTAGTTTCAGTGTAGACACCTGTAGCTTATAGACAGGTGCGGCGTATTTATGTTAAAAATAAAAATCTTTGTAAAATTCAGTGCGGCTTATATATGGGTGCGTTTAATAGTCCGGAAATTACGATACTTTGTTTATGATCCTGCACATAGGATATTTTGTGTAAAAATATTTGAGAATGGAATGCACCTTTTTCATGTTTATTTGTTCATATTGACACCTGCTGTTGTATTTTAAATGCATCTTATCAATCACTGATCATGTTTTGTTAGTACTAACCTTCATCCATACTGTTCATACATTTTCCTGTTTTTTTTCAAAATGACCATTTAACTATTCTGTGGTTTAATAGTTATAGTTGGACAATAGTGAAAAAAAAAATCGAATTCAACGTTCAAGGCAATATGGTTGGCAAACTACTTAAAACTCTCTAACGAATGGCACAGTGCTAAAATGATCTTCATGTTTTGTTTTTTGTTTTTTAATATGAGTCTGGCTTCTCGCCACTTTCACTGGCACATGGACAGTAAAACAAGTGACTAAACAATTTGTGATTGGAGCTCAAGGCTAATTGAGAGAAGAGATATCAATGTCAGTAAGGATCCCAAAAAATGATAAGAGTTTTTGGCAAGGACATCAATTTAAATGCTTCAAAATTGAATTCATTTGATGTTTTAAACATATAGTTATGAATGTATTACCCAGACAATAAGAAGCATAATATGACACATGATCTCTCTCTCTCTCTCTCTGTTTGTTTATTTAGTTATTTAATACATATTTATTTCCTATTATACAATATAATATTTGGATTCTTCCTCAAACTGTTCCTATAATGTTGGCGGCACCACAGATTTATAGGATGCCATTGGATGAGGTAACATTTATTTTTTCCTTAACTTAAACTAGGAGAGCCAAACCTGTTTCCGCATGATAATGGCCCTATGCACAAAGGCAGCACCATCAAAAAATATAGTTTACATGGGTTGGACTGAAAAATCTGGAACACCTTTCAGATAAATTGGAATGCTGACTGAACCCCGGGTCTCCTCACCCTACATTAGTACCTGGCTTTACTAAAACTCTTGCAGCTGAATCAGCACAAATCCCTACAAGCACACTACAAGTCAAGTGGAACATCTTCCCAGAAGAGTGTAAGATATTATAACAGAGTATGGGGACTAAATGTGGTATGGGATGTCTATACAAGTCTCTATGATCAGGTGTCCACAAATGTTTGTCCATATAGTGTCTTCAGCATATAGATAAGGAGAAATACGTGGCATAAGCCGAAAAAAAAAATAGTGGACATAAATAATTGTTGTATGAGTCTCGTTAAAATATACAAAGTAGATGATTATGATTTAAGACTAAGCCAAACATTTTTCATTCAGAAAATCCTATATTACTAGTGCTGGTTAGTGAGTACTGAGCACTGCCTTGAAGTGCCTGTAGAGGAAAAGCAGTCAGCTAGGGGAATACTGTATTTGGGTTTGTTGTAGTGTAGCTCCAGTTTTTTGCCCCACTTAATGCTCTAGTTTTATGATCTGATTTGTTCTGGTTTGTACTGCCTATGCTTTCTTTAGCAAGGAGAACATGTGTCCTCAAATACAGGACTAATACCAACTCTGGTTTTTACCAGATCTGCATCTGCATGGGGTCAAATCTGATTCTAAAATCCACAAATTCAACTAATGGTTTCTATTTTCCTTCATTTATTTTATCTTAGGCATATCTGTAGGATCAAGCTCATGTTTGGTCAGTGTGTATGTGGCTCTCGGTGTAACAATCTAACAAAGTGTGTAATTTACAATTAAATAATCACAATTAATATCAATATAAAGATTGTATACAGCAGATATATATAGAGTAGTCATTTGTTTATACATCACTCTATGCACTCAACTCTGCACTTGTTTCTTTACAGGTTTGATGAATAGGGGGAAATCTGTGGTAAATCTTATAAAAAAAATAATTGCCAACAGTTTCTTGAAATTATGTGTAATGTTTAATCCAATTAATGAAGTTTACAAAGTGTTACTTTGGTGTCTGTGACTTTTAGCCATTCTTATACAAATGAATTAATTATGTATGTCTAAGCAGTGTTTATTCTCTCGTTCTCTCCCCTCTCTTACTCACACACACACACACACACACACACACACACACACACACACACACACCATGCTGGTTGACACACATTGGGATGACCTTGAGAAGAACAGAGAAGCCTACAGCCATCGTCATGGAGATAGAAACCAGCTCATTCTAGACCACAGTGGGTGATAGAGAGAGAGAGGCAATGGGGGATGGGCTTGAAGAAGTCCTAAGCAGTGTCTGAGAGTAAAATCAGAGAGGGAGGGAAACAGAATAACACAAAGCGCAAATAGTAAGAGGAGGAGAGTAAAACAGAAGAGAAAAAGAAAATCATAAGAGGGGGCACAAGACCTACAGGAGTGCTGACAAACATGGCTTGGGTGCATGTATCAGTGAGAAAAGAAGAAGAAGAAGAGATAGAGAGAGAGAGAGAGAGAGAGAGAGAGAGAGAGAGAGAGAGAGAGAGAGAGAGAGAGAGAGAGAGAATACTGGCAGACAGAGACAGCCTTGGCATTGCTTTGGTTTCCTCTCCCCAGTCTTTGTTCCATCAATCTGTTTTAGATTACCGTAATACAGCTCTCTCTCTCTCTCTCTCTCTCTCTCTCTCTCTCTCTCTCTCTCTCTCTCTCTCTCTCTCTTACTGCCAATAGTATAATCTTCTAGACCAGACACTGTCTGGTCGTTCTCAATTTCAGTTGTAATGTTTATGCCGATTTTTGTTGCCATCAAACAGCCAGTGTTATCACACCCCTTAAAACCATAATAATTTAATCTGAAGATGATTAAAAAAGGAGAAAGATGTATTTAGATTTGATTTTACCAGATTTATCTAGAATGTAAATGTAAAACATTTTTTAGTTTCAGAAAATCTTTTAAAATAAAAAAAAAGTAATATAAAACTTTACTGTATTAACACATAATTTACTGTTAACTCCAGAGTTACTGCCATGGTTCATAATAATAAAGGATTATAAAATTAGCATCAGTCATCTCAAGAACACCTAGATTACATGTTAGAAAGCTGCATAAGTAGCTCATCCGCATATTTTACTTTGCATACACAAATAACTTTATTAGCAAAAATGTTGATGGTGTTTTTGGCCAAACTATTTGAGTTTTTTTTATCTGCACTATTCCAATTAAAAGCCTAACAATTTTTTTTCCCCATTTCTTTCATTCAAAGTGCCTGCTTTACATACTTACAGATCTAATAGTTGATTTGAAAAAATGTAACTAATGTCTTTGGTTTTATTCTTTGCCTCTTCACTTTGTACATCACTGTCACTCATACATCTAAAGTCAGGTACATTTTCAACCATTCTGAATGTTTGATTTCACCCTACTTTATAAAAAGGAATTTAACCATTAGTCTGTTATCTCACTTGTGCAGGTAAATATCAGTTTATCTCTTTAATGTTAAAAATTTTGTTTTTTTATGGTATTTTCCATGGAATTAGTAAAAGATTTTACATGTTTACAGTCTCATAACAATACTCTGGAAAACTAAAATTAATGGATATTGCATGTATATTTTTTATGCAAGATAGTATAATAATTTGACTTTTGATTTGTTTCTCCTTTGTCCCAGAAAATATGTATATGGCGATATATCTAGCTTCTTTCTAGGATTCTTCTGTTCATTTTTAAAGGTTTATACAGCAATTGCAGTGCTTTTTTGTGTGTTCTTACTAAAAGTTCCCTCTGCCTCCATACTAATCCATGCTGATATACAATCATGTGTTTAACTCTCTGAATGGTTTTTAGTTACTTGGTACATGCTTGCTTTGATTTGCTACTTAAAAGAGCTTCTTCTGGGGGTTGTTGATAGATTGTACCTCAACCCCAGCTATGGAAATGCACCCAAGTGTATCTGCTCCATTAAACACGCCTCGTTGAGTGAGCCAGAGTGGCAGCTCTGATGAGCTAGTAACTTATCAGTGTGGTCTGTGAATGAAAGAGGGGGTGGAGGCATTTTACTAGGACAGGGCTTATAATGAAGAGCTCTCCAATACACCTGCGCCTCAGACTCAAGCCTGTGAATAGATAGAAAGTAGCGACATAGAGAGAGAGTGAGAATTGTAGAGATAGAGAGAAAAATTGTGTTGTGCTGGCAGAAGCCACCACTGCTAACAAGGAAATTCTTGATATAGAAGCCAGAATTTTATCATAAAACAATGGTATATCTCAGTGGGCATGACAATGCTATGATAACAGTTTATAGAACTGATATATCATTGCAAAAATGTATGGATATCCATGCAACAAGCCAAGTAATAAACATAGTTTTTTTTTTGTATTGTAACAATATTAAAAAGTAAATGTCTCATAATAATTTGTAATTTGGTCCATGACAGCATTATAATGTACATAACAATAAATATGTATCCAGCTGCAGTGAAAAATATTACTGTTGACTTCAGTCAAAATTCACAGTTCACCTAAATAAAGACAATGTAAACTCAAAATAACATCAAATGCATAGTTCATATCCATTTTTCATTTTCACTGAGAATTTTATCATTTTTTAGGTGTCTTCTATGTCACAGTACTGAAGGACCACAATGCTATTACTGGTGCTAGGAAACTAAAAGAAGACAATGGAAAGGAAATTACACATAAAGTCCTCTCTATCGGTGCATCTATGCTCTTCAAATACCGTTGGCATGTTATGCACTTCTCATTTTTTACTTGTCACTGATGCCCAGATAAAAACACCACTTAAACAGTTGCTACACCTTCTGTTTCCGCTCATACACTTCAAACCGCCATTACAGTAATTACTCAACAATCTGGAATAGGTTAACTATGGTAATTATACAGTAGATACAGTAAAATCAAAACAGATCAAAACTAGTCTGTGTAATAACCAGATACAAATTGGACAGTATAATTATTGCTTTGAGTTATGATCTTGTAGAACAGATTTGATAAAGTTATGCCTTCCTAAGTACATTTGCTTATTATATAGCATGGTTTAATGGGTAGGGCAAAATGTGTATATATATATATATATATATATACACACATACCATTGAGTCTTTGTATGCATATAACTGGTTATAAAACCATAACTGCATCTCTTATATTTAAAACCCCTGGGAGATTAATGGCCTGCCTTTACTAGTAGTGTTTGGCAGGTAATATTAGGCATTAATCAGTCATTAGGTGAAGGGGCTTTGAAGTTCTTAAATCATTAGAACCTAAATACTGTAAATAAATGACCAGTAAGAATCCAACTACTAACATGGCCAAGACCAAAGAGCTGTCCAAAGACACTAGAGACAAAATTGTACACCTCCACAAGGCTGGAAAGGGCTACGGGGAAATTGCCAAGCAGCTTGGTGAAAAAAGGTCCACTGTTGGAGCAATCATTAGAAAATGGAAGAAGCTAAGCATGACTGTCAATCTCCCTCGGACTGGGGCTCCATGCAAGATCTCACAGAAGCCACCACTGCTAACAAGGAATAATCTTAATGATACTAAGGAAGGTGATAAATCAGCTCAGAACTACACGGGAGGAGCTGGTCAATTAACTAAAAAGAGCTGGGACTACCGTTTCCAAGGTTACTGTTGGTAATACACTAAGACGTCATGGTTTGAAATCATGCATGGCACGGAAGGTTCCCCTGCTTAAACCAGCACATGTCCAGGCACGTCTTAAGTTTGCCAATGACCATTTGGATGATCCAGAGGAGTCATGGGAGAAAGTCATGTGGTCAGATGAGACCAAAATAGAACTTTTGGGTCATAATTCCATTAAACGTGTTTGGAGCAAGAAGAACGATGAGAACCATCCCAAGAACACCATCCCTACTGTGAAGCATGGGGGTAGTAGCATCATGATTTGAGGGTGTTTTTCTGCACATGGGACAGGGCGACTGCACTGTATTAAGGAGAGGATGACCAGCGCCATGTATTGCGAGATTTTGGGGAACAACCTTCTTTGTATTTAGAGCATTGAAGATGGGTCGAGGCTGGTTCTTCCAACATGACAATGACCCGAAGGGCACAGCCAGGATAACCAAGGAGTGGCTCTGTAAAAAGCATATCAAGGTTCTGGCATGGCCTAGCCAGTCTCCAGACTTAAACCCAATAGAGAATCTTTGGAGGGAGCTCAAACTCTGTGTTTCTCAGCGACAGGCCAGAAACCTGACTGATCTAGAGAAGATCTGTGTGGAGGAGTGGGCCAAAATCCCTCCTGCAGTGTGTGCAAACCTGGTGAAAAACTACAGGAAACATTTGACCTCTGTAATTGCAAACAAAGGCTACTGTACCAAATATTAACATTGACTTTCTCAGGTGTTCAAATAATTATTTGCAGCTGTATCATACAAATAAATAGTTAAACAATCATACATTATGATTTCTGGATTTTAGAATTCCCCTCTATGATTTCTAAGTGGAAGAACTTGCAAAATAGCAGGGTGTTCAAATACTTATTTTCCTCACTGTAGATGTCTTTGGTATGAATTTGTCTGACTGCAGCACAGTACTGTGCTGGTGAAGGGGAAAGCTGCAGACTCCTTTTATCTCAATCAAAAGCGAACAGCATCATTCTTGAAAGCCAACAATAACATCTCTAGAGAAACAATGTGAACAATGGCATATCAATCATGCACATTATTTACCCCACTAGTGGTAAACCAAAAAAAAATCTCAATGATGCCTCCACCATGAAATGTACTAAGTGCAGAAACTGCAAAGTAAGCAACTGTGCTCACATGCTGTTCTGTGCGACTTTGGAGAGCGTTTTAAACATTACCCAATTTAACCCTCTCCTTGGGGCAGCACAGGGACACGGCTATGGTCACTCAGTTGTCTATTAAATGTAGGTGTTTTTATGTGATGTTAGTGTTTGTGTGTGTGTGTGTGTGTGTGTGTGTGTGTGTGTGTGTGTGTGTGTGTGTGCGTGCGTGCGCGCGTGCGTGCATGCGTGTGTGTGTATGTGTAGTATGCCTCATTGTTAGCACCACTCTCTGTATTGTTTTCAGAAAATAACGACTCATCAGACCTTGTAAAGGCAATATAAGGACATTTTTAGAGGGAACTGTCAAAAGTAAATATGCAGCTGAATCTGACTGCACACAGGAAATAAATGAGAACTTAGACTGTAGGGGGCTTGTGCTCTGGCTAAATGCTCCAACAGTCTGTATTAATGAAAACCAAAACATCAGCAGCTGTGCTCAGGAAGCTTTCTGAGAAAAGAGCAAAATAGCCTGGAGAAACACTTTTGTGGTTGTACCAGTTGTAATAATTAGCAGTTATGTTTTATGTATCATTATTACTTTTTAAATAGGTGACTAGGTAGTAAATTTGCATAAATCTTTATTGCTTTTAGCGCTCCCCTAAAATCACTCTCGCCCAACTCTTGAATTTAAATCACATTTCCAGCCCAGTCTCAAGGCATTTTCGTGATATAGTCACGAAATTTAATCTCTATGCTAAAAAGTAATAATTAGTATAGGACCAGATTTTATAACTAGCATGAAGCAGAATTTAAGGACTGCAACCTGATTGTCTTGCCATACTCCTGTGTATTGACATATAAGTGTAATGGTTTCTGATGTGGAAAACACATTTTTTGAGCACTATGACTCCTTTTCAAAGCATGATATTGTTGCTGGACAATTAATTAGTTCATAAAAGTGTCTTTAGAAGTGTATTGAAAGTGGTTTTGGTTAAAGAAGTTAGTGTCAAGTGATAGGGTGGAACTGGAGACAATTTGGATTGGATGCAGTCATAAATACAAGCCATTTTTCTGCAAACCAAGTTTCCATGTTTTCATGAATAGTTTCTTAGACTTGTTTCCATGTCAGAGGTACAATCATACAATCATAAATTGCTTAATGTGAATTACAAATAATTACAAATGATTATTACCTGATAAAATGATTTAATATAAATAAATATTTTTAATTGATGGGTAAACATGATAGCAGTGGGATTTGCCTGCTTAAAATAGTTCTTTTCAAACAGCATGCATGATGTACATTTGTGCTAATCATTTAACACATTTGGTCACTTAGCAATTGGTGCTAAACGGTTATGAACTATGCCATATAAGGACCTAAGATATCTGATATAATCAAATATCAAATCAGTGACTTCATAATAAAGTATCATATTGTATGAAAGAATGATGAGCAGATTCAGTAGCATTGTTAAATATTAAATCAATGCCTTTAAAATGATTGGGGTTGACACTGTGGTTTAAAATGTAATACCATCTCAAGACTTCCTCAAAGAAACTGTGATTGTCTGTTTACATGGTCAGGCAAATGTACAAGACTCCTAGCAAAATCTAGTAGAATCAGATGGTAAAATTGAAAAATGGTAAAATTAAGGTGTAATGCTTTTTGCAAGATCTTCTAGAGATTTGCTATTATCATGTCTGGAACTGGGAAAAGTTTCACAGTATGGGCAAGTCTCATTGATTGCATACACTATATTCAAAAGCTCATGGTACACAAACAAACATACAGTACACAAACCCCTACATAAAAATATGTACTATGTTGATTATTTAATGATTAAAATAATTTATACATCTCTCTCGGCTCCATATATATATATATATATATATATATAATACAGCTAAAATGTTTTTTATTCGGATCAGACCAAGATCAATCTGTTAGTTGGTAGCCAGCTTTTTATTTAATGTTTTAATGCAACTGTCACAGCTTATCATCAAATAACAGGACTGCTTTTAAGACTCAGGTGTGCAAGCTTATCATAAGAATGTTTATTTCAATTAATTAGGGTCTCAAATAATGTTTATTCTTCTGCTTTCCACCAGATCTGTTGCTCTTGGCAACATTAGCCCTTAGTTTATAATATGGCTCTGACTGACATTAAACCACATCAAACAGACTGAGGTCTTGATCCAATATAGACACAGCTTTTGACATGGTCGTCTAGTAAAGTAACCCCGAGCATTACCAACAACGAAGCATTAAAACTTCCACCAGTTCAGCAAATAATGATTTTTTTAAATTAAATAAAATGTTTCGAATAGAAATGCAGAAATAAAAATGCTTTTAATCTTTTGTTTGATTGTATGCATTTTATGGTGCATTTTATGTTCAAAATGTTATTGGGCTTTGCTGGTAATGTTAACCTTATTAATCAAACCTGCAGCCTTACAGACTTACATTACTTTGATGCAAACAATCACATTTTTAATGACTGTCCCATTGCTCAGAAAGTGATGTTAAATATTGTGGATTAATGGACTTGTGGGAATATACAATATATATTTTAAATATTTTGATTCCCAGATAAGAACATTCAAAGAACGAGTAGTTTGAACCGTTCTGAATCGCTAAAATTGACATACAGTTTTCATGATACAGATTTTCCTACATACAGGGAGTGCAGAATTATTAGGCAAGTTGTATTTTTGAGGATTAATTTTATTTGAGGATTTAATTTGAACAACAACCATGTTCTCAATAAACACAAAAAACTCATTAATATCAAAGCTGAATATTTTTGGAAGTAGTTTTTAGTTTTAGCTATTTTAGGGGGATATCTGTGTGTGCAGGTGACTATTACTGTGCATAATTATTAGGCAACTTAACAAAAAACAAATTTATACCCATTTCAATTATTTATTTTTACCAGTGAAACCAATATAACATCTCAACATTCACAAATATACATTTCTGACATTCAAAAACCAAACAAAAACAAATCAGTGACCAATATAGCCACCTTTCTTTGCAAGGACACTCAAAAGCCTGCCATCCATGGATTCTGTCAGTGTTTTGATCTGTTCACCATCAACATTGCGTGCAGCAGCAACCACAGCCTCCCAGACACTGTTCAGAGAGGTGTACTGTTTTTCCTCCTTGTAAATCGCACATTTGATGATGGACCACAGGTTCTCAATGGGGTTCAGATCAGGTGAACAAGGAGGCCATATCATTAGATTTTCTTCTTTTATACCCTTTCTTGCCAGCCACGCTGTGGAGTACTTGGACGTGTGTGATGGAGCATTGTCCTGCATGAAAATCATGTTTTTCTTGAAGGATGCAGACTTCTTCCTGTACCACTGCTTGAAGAAGGTGTCTTCCAGAAACTGGCAGTAGGACTGGGAGTTCAGCTTGACTCCATCCTCAACCCGAAAAGGCCCCACAAGCTCATCTTTGATGATACCAGCCCAAACCAGTACTCCACCTCCACCTTGCTGGCGTCTGAGTCGGACTGGAGCTCTCTGCCCTTTACCAATCCAGCCACGGGCCCATCCATCTGGCCCATCAAGACTCACTCTCATTTCATCAGTCCATAAAACCTTAGAAAAATCAGTCTTGAGATATTTCTTGGCCCAGTCTTGACGTTTCAGCTTGTGTGTCTTGTTCAGTGGTGGTCGACTTTCTGCCTTTCTTACCTTGGCCATGTCTCTGAGTATTGCACACCTTGTGCTTTTGGGCACTCCAGTGATGTTGCAGCTCTGAAATATGGCCAAACTGGTGGCAAGTGGCATCTTGGCAGCTGCACGCTTGACTTTTCTCAGTTCACGGGCAGTTATTTTGCGCCTTGGTTTTTCCACACGCTTCTTGTGACCCTGTTGACTATTTTGAATGAAACGCTTGATTGTTTGATGATCACGCTTCAGAAGCTTGGCTATTTTAAGACTGCTGCATCCCTCTGCAATATATCTCACTATTTTTGACTTTTCTGAGCCTGTCAAGTTCTTCTTTTGACCCATTTTGCCAAAGGAAAGGAAGTTGCCTAATTATTATGCACACCTGATATAGGGTGTTGATGTCATTAGACCACACCCCTTCTCATTACAGAGATGCACATCACCTAATATGCTTAATTGGTAGTAGGCTTTCCAGCCTATACAGCTTGGAGTAAGACAACATGCATAACGAGGATGATGTGGTCAAAATACTCATTTGCCTAATAATTCTGCACTCCCTGTATTCATTTCACTTCAAGAAAGCTTAACAAGATCAGATTAGTTTTAATTTTTAGATTGTGGTTTTGCCTTTTACAAATGTGTGCAACATTAGCAATAAACAATATGAACAATCAATAAACGGAATAAAATCCAAATTGAATCAAAATTGGTGTGACCACCTTTTGCCTGGTCACACCAAAACAGTAGCAATTCTTCTAGGTATACTTTCACAAAGTTTTTGAAGGAACTCGGCAGGTAGGTTATACCAAACATGAGAACTAATAACAGATCTTCCGTGAATGTACAGTCCCTGACAAAAGTCTTGTCGCTTATCTATTTTGTAGAAACACCTGCTATTAACCTGACTTTTAATTAATCAATTGGTGTTAGAAATAGCTCATATAAAAAGGTAAAAGCCTCCCAAATGATGTTTAATGCACTGAAATAAATTAGTTTCACTGAAAAAAGATTTATTATTTAATCAACACAGAAAGGTCAAATTTTGGTTCTTGAAAAAAATCTTGATTAGAAATATATTTCAGCGGCACTTCAGGTCAGTTTGTACACAAGCGACAAGACTTCTGCCAGGGACTGTAGGCTGCCTCAAATCCTTCTGTCTCTTCATGTACACACACACACACACACACACACACACACACACAAGCACACACACACACACAAGCACACACACACACACAGACTTGATAATATTGAGATCAAGGTTCTGTGGGAGCCAAAACAATTACTTTCAGGACTCTTTGTTCTTCTCTACACTGAAGATAGTTCTTAATAATTGATTTCATGTTTGGGTCATTGTCGTGCTACAGAATTAATTCTGGAACATTTAGATGCCTCCCTGATGGTATTTCATGATAATTAAGTGTCTGCCTGTATTTGAAAACACCACTAATCCTGACCAATTCAGCAACTCTGTTTACCGAAACAGCAGCCTTAAACTTGTAAGAAACCTCCACCATGCTTCACACTTGCATGCAGACGCTCATTACTGTACAATTCTTTAGAAGTGTATTTAAAGTGGTTTTGGTTAAAGAAGTTAGTGTCAAGTGATAGGGTGAAACCAGAGACAATTTGGATTGGATGCAGTCATAAATACATGCCATTTTTCTGCAAACCGAGTTCCCATGTTTTCATAAATAGTTTCTTAGACTTGTTTTCATGTCAGAGGTATCACTTTTTGGCTGCAATTCATTTTTTATTTTTTATTAAGACCATTTATGGCCAAACTTCTCCATACAATACAAGTGTACCTGGGTCCCACTGGTTTCTGCCAGTTCTTTGCTGGGCATCTTTCACTGTCAAAGGAAGGTAAGCACAATGTGTCTTTCATCTGTTTCAAGTGAAATTGGTCTTCAAACACGTTTCTTTGTGCTTTTTCAAAATAGCTTGAACAGCACAACCCAGTCTGCTTTGAAATCTTTGCCTGGGAAAGACCTTGCTGATGCAGTATAACTACCTTGGGTCTTGTTGCTGTGCTCAGTCTTGCCATGGTGTATGACCTGTGACATGAAACTGTCTTCCACAACCTCACCTTAGTAGCAGAGTTTGGCTGTTCCTCACCCAGTTTTAAGCCCCCCCACACTACACAGCTGTTTGTGTTTCAGTTGATTACTGTGTTTCAACCTACATCTGAAAATGATCATTAGCACCTGCTTGGTGTAATTGGTTAATCATACACCTGATTCTGACACTCCAAAATCTCTGACTTTGTGCAAGCATACAAAGTGTGCAAGTGTAAGGATTAAATGGTTTAAATTGCTATAAATTGTCTTTTTTTATTCCTGAATTTTTACATTTACAGAACAGTTCCAAGTTGATGTATACTTGTTTTTGAGTTATTAAAGGTTGGATTAAACCCAAATGCACTTAAATTAACCATTTAAACAAACCAGGTACAAATATAACAACCTGATAAAGGGGGTCCCTCTTTGTGAAGCACTGTACTTTTGGGAAAACATTATGTAAAACCTGCCACTAAAATAGTTTTCAATGTTTTCACAGTCCTCTGGTGGTTAACTGTATGGTCTGTGAACAGTTGTGCTGCTATGGTTTTAATAGATTACTGGACAGCTTTTTTTTTTTTTACCATGTTTGTTTGAATATAAGTTGTACCTATTTTTACAACAAAACTGTCCTGATTATCAAATGCAAGTCAGCTTACAAGCCAGAGATAGACCAGACAGAGACCAAGGCAGATCAACAGAGAAAAGAGGGCTGTTAGTGTGACCCCATAAGCATCAAATCAAAGAGCATGCTTTGGCATTATCCTTTATAACAAGATGGCAACCAGGGCAGTCCTGCCTACAGGAAACGACTTTAATTAATTCCCACTGGAAAATATCATGGACAGGTCCATCCTCTAATATCTCTTATTCCCCTTCATCACAGTGCAAGTGGAGATGATGGGAGCAATGGAACTGACCTGCATTTTTAACTATCTGAACAAGTCTATTTGCCTACCGTAGAGTGGGATTACAGGAAATAACCCTTAGAATGGAGAACCGGCCTCATACAGAGAGAGAGAGATGAAAATAGAGGAAGGAAGAGAAATGAAACATGTGAAATATTAAAAATTCTATTTCTGGTGAAGGCTGTGTCTGTGGTAGGCACTGTATCAGCTGTTGGCCAATTAGGGCCACTCTAGGTATTTGTAAATGTGTGTATGTGTGTGTAAACTTTTATAGGGGACTTGCAAAAGAAACCCCATTTAATGTTACATTTTGTACAGACATTTCTCTTCCATATTTGCGTATCTGTCCTTGATTCTCACTTCTCAGACTTCTCAGACTGTCTTCTTTCTCTCTCTCTCTCTCTCTCTCTCTCTCTCTCTCTCTCTCACACACACACACACACACACACAGTCCTTCTCTCTGTGACACCTATAGAAATGGCAATTAGGTCAGCACTAGACTTTAGCCTATTTAAGCTGTTTAGACTCTCCTTCAGCAGGAATAAAAAAAATCTCAAATGTATGAATTTGCAATAAGATCAAATCATGACTTAAGTGCAAATAAGTGCATAATGCATTTTAAAAAGCAAGTGCACTTATGTTAAATAGGCATCTTGTTAGACAGTTTCCTCTTCTAAGTGGCTATTATGGACAGAAAAATTATGAAGTATGAATGAACCATTGTCTGTATGGAACCTGCATTTAATAAATACACTTTAAGATTTTGACATAGCTTCGGTAATTTAGTGTTTCCTGTTCTTGGATCTTCCAATAGTGGACCTTTATGCTTTTGTATCACATACATCATGTTTTGTGCATGCTGAGATACTTTTCTGCTCACCATTGTGTAAAAAAAAAGATGAGTTATTTAATCCTTCCTGAAAGCTGAAAATCATCTGTCCATTTTCCTTTGACCTCAGTCTTATCAATAAGGTATTGCCAGTCTTTGAAATACTTAAACCTGGCACCCATGCCATGGACAAAGTCACCATATTTTGAGTCATCAAGAGATCATATTTCCCCAATTCTAAATGTCTGATGTGAATATTAACTAAAAGTCTTAATCTGTATGTGTATTGTTGTATATATCTACATGATTGTCTGAGTTTATACTTAAATGAGCTGATGTAGGTGTTCCATAAAAGGTTAGTGATTGTGGTACTAACTGATAAACCTCATTAAATCCTAATTTGTTTTCCACTCATTTTTTCAAATCTGACCTCTTCTTACCCCCAAAATGAATGACATGAGTTGTTTCCCACATTGAAAAAGTCTCCTGAAAGCGCACTGTCTTAGGCACACACAGTCACACACAGGTCTAAGAGTATCATGCACTGAAATAAAAAAATCAATAAGAGCATCTCTCATGTGTGGTGCACGCTAGCATCTTTGCAGGCCAAGAGTAGCATCAATCCCCACTTGTTATGGGGAGAAAATGGGCCTCTTCTTCTCTGGACTCATGCTTTTGCTCTCAGCATGAATGAATCAATGCAGCCATCCCGCTCTCTCTCTCTCGCTCTCTCACACACACACACACACACACACACACACACACACACACACACACACACACACACACAGAGACACACAGATACACATGCATTCACACTCACTTGTATTAAGTTTAGTGAATGGATTTCTTGTTAATTTTTAAACACAGTGCTTACATTGGACATTATTATTACAGCTAGTAGGTGTCTGTTCACTTTAAATGAGGTTGCATGAGGATAGAAATTGAAACAGTGGTTTGCACTAGCTGAAAAACACACACACATGGCTTATTCTCGACTGTTTGCATTTTTGGGATGAGACAGAAAAAGTTGTTACCCCATGCAGAAGAGACAAATATGCTTTTTAATTAATTTAAATTATTATTATTTTTTTTAAATATGTTTAGTTGCTGACTCTGGTATAAACTATGGTGTAGTTATGGTTTGCACTAGCTGAAAAACACACACACATGGCTTATTCTCGACTGTTTGCATTTTTGGGATGAGACAGAAAAAGTTGTTACCCCATGCAGAAGAGACAAATATGCTTTTTAATTAATTTAAATTATTATTATTTTTTTTAAATATGTTTAGTTGCTGACTCTGGTATAAACTATGGTGTAGTTATGATGAATTTTTTTTTTATAAAATACTATAAATTGGTAAGCTATGTTAGGTTAATTTAAGTTGATTTGGCATTGTATGATGCATCTGCGCTTCTATAACTGAAGTGCCTAATAAAAAGAAAAAACAATACATATTAATATGTATATGAATTTATAATTAAACACAAAAAAAGATTTATTCATTGTACAGTCATGTTTAAGTGATATAGACTGTGTATACTTGATTAGAAAAATTGCATTTTAATAATTAAATGTAGTAAATTGTATACTGAGATCAGTATACAGCTACATACTATTGAACTGAGAGTGAATTGAAGAGCTACAAGGTCTTAGGTAAAGCTCATTGAATAGCAAGCGGTTCATGAGTCATTAAAAATAGGCATTTCTGAATAAACCTGAAATTTTGTGCAATCGAGCAATATAACAGCCTGAGTCACTGCTTGGGTATATACATACATATAATCAGAGACATTTGGGTTACAATAAGTACAGTCATAAAAATATAGTTGCCTGTATAAAAATATGTGTATGTCTGTATAATATACTGTATGTGTGTTGGAGGAAGGGGGTTTAACAGTTTAGTACTAGTGATCATACCAGTGTCAGTATCAAACCAAGCTTGTTTTAATTGTCACTGTAAAGGCTATATCACAATCAATTTGATAAGTTTCTATAAGTTATCTAGCTAGTTAGCTAGCTAGCTAAGACAGTGTTTTATCGAGTCCTGTGCGACTCAAAGCAATACAAATACATGTAGTATATTATTCAAAAAAAGAGTTAAACTCATAACCACTTGGGGTTGCTTTATAATCCTGTCTCAAGTATCACAATCCAACTTATACATTTATGCATAATCAATTAATAAGGTTCTGTTTGCAAAGAATACATGCAGCATATTGACCCATCATTATCCACAGACTTGAAGCATCTATACAGGAAATCTGAGAATAAAATAGCATTTAAATGTAGATGTTCTTTAATTTGTAAATGCACATTATTGTGCATTAATTAAATTATACATGTTTGTGCCTATACACCAATCAGGCATAACCTTAGCAATGCTGAAGTGAATAATGTTATGCCAGGTAGGTTGTAGCTCAGTGGTTAAGGCATTGGATTTTGGACCGGAAGGTCACAAGTTGAAATCCCACCACCAAGCTGCCACTGCTGGCCCCTTAAGCAAGGCCCTTAACCCTCCTCTGCTCAGTTGTAAGGCACTCTGGATAAGGGCATCTGCTAAATGCCATAAATGTAAATATAACACTGTCTTCATTATGGCACCTGTGGGTGGGATATATTAGGCAGCAAGTAAACATTTAGTCCTCAAAGTTGATGAGTAAAAAATTTGCAAGTGTAGGGATTTTTTGCGAGTTTGACAAGGGCCAGATTGTGATGGCTCGACAACTGGGTCAAAGCATCTCCAAACCTGCAGCTCTTGGGGGGGTGTTTCCATTTTGCAGTGGTCAGTATCTATCAAAAGTGAAAGAAGGAAGGAACAGTGGTAAATTGGCGACAGGCTCATGGGCAGCCAAGGCTCAGTAATGCACATGTCAGGACTGTTTTGGCAGCAAAGATGGGACCAACACAATATTAGGAATATAATGTTATGCAACTAATCAAGCAACTAATAAGTGAGCTCAAAATGTAGTTTGCAACAAATTTCTAAATTCCCAAAGCTTTCACAGCATGAAGAACAAGCCACTCTCTTCCTTATCCTTAATTCAGTGGTTGCACTTTTCACAGCTGCCCTTAATCCCTCTCCTCTATATCACAGAGCTAACAGATCCAACCCTAGTTGAAGCAAAATGACTAATCTCAGGTACAGCTGAGCTGCTGTGTATTTCTGGTGTGCTACCTATAACACAGACTGAAGACAGATTAAGTTGCATGACCACTGCACAATAAGGCCAACTGGGATTTAGGACCAGAGTGACTAGGGCTTTTAGACTTGTTACCAACCTCAGTCCCAGTGAACAATGTGTGTGGATGACGAAGATATTCCACATTTCCATTTCTCACATTGCCATATGTCTAAGTGTTAACAAGAGGCAGTATTTTTTTTCCACAAACTGTGAACAAAGCTTATTTTAGGAATAATCTAAAAATTCAGTGTTGCCAGTATTATAATGATTTGAAAAATAAACTTTTAGTTAAAGGGATAGGTGTGTTTTTTTTCTCACCGATTAGAGATCTTACAAAAGATATTTAGGGCTTCAACAAATGCTTCAAGTGTTTTTTAACAAATGGAAAGAGGCAGAGATATTTTCCAAGGTCCATTAACTCAGTAATGGTGTGTTGTAATGTTGGTATATTTGCATTAAAGCAGACATGCTAATGAGATTCCTCTCTTGGGCACTTGCTCTTTGTTGCTTTCTATAACGTTAACTGCCAGTGTGTCTAAACAACCTTGAATAGAAGTCGTTCTTCTCTGCCTCAATCATAAGCTTGTATTTTCCGTTTTGAAAGCCGTTTCTCATTTTCTGCCAGTGTAGCGGGAGATCAAAGATGAATTTAAGAGTAGCCAGAGTACAGGTGCACTGAATAAGTATTACAGATTCGTGAGATATAGCAAAACCCATGCTGTTTGCCCGGAACACCACCACGTCCGAGAAAGTAGAATCAAGACTGATTTGAAAGAGCTTGTTTTAAAGGCATAGGAAGATATGAAATGTGGGCCAATCGAACATTGATTACAGCGATCTCATTTATACAACTACGACTTTGTGGCTAAGGGCCTTGCTCAAGGGGCAAGCAATGGCAGCTTGGTGGTTCTGGGATTTAAACTCACAACATTTTGTTAAGAAATCCAACATCTTAACTTCCTTCTTCTACATCCCTGTGCCCTAACACAAAGTTTAAAAGCTCTCATATGAGCCATTTGATGGCAACCTGAAGGTTTGCTGTCCTAACTTCAACTAAGTAACAAGGTATCTACTGTATCTACATTATAACAACTGTAACAAAATCATCACAATTTAATGGTGTCGAGGAGAGGTCACAGAATGAAAAGCTTACTGCATTAATTTGACAAAACATAATCAGGTGGTTTATAATATGTTTAGAGATGTTTTCAAATACATGAAAAACTCTTTGTGGCATTACTCAGTTCTACTTTAAATATGGTCTACTGTAAAAATGCACTTGTATCTTAACCAAGTTGACCCTACAAGATTGATAAATAAAATGGTTGGAACATATTTCAATAACAGGCATTAAACCATATGATGAAAACCAAGAACTATCCTTAAATATTATAACACTGACTTCTAGCCTGAGCCCTTTGTCCACTTTATAGAAAGCAAATGTCACTATAATGTACCATTAAAAAAAATAATAATCTCATTTAGATGTGTGTCCCCAGTCTCAGGCTAATTGGCCTGGTTTGCTGGGCTGGTGCTCAGAGATTAGTGAATGAAAGTCATCAAACTTTAATGTTCTGGTTTAGTACTCTCCCATAGGATTGAGAAAGTCTCTTTTGGGTCTGCCATGATTTTTTAGAGATCATGAACAGAAAAAAAGGCACAATGAGCTTGAGAGAAGTTTAGTAGGAAAGCTTGGACAAAGTTTAATCATAGTTTGAAGGTTTGATACTGATGTGCATGCCCATAAATATGGCTAGCCAAAGAATTTTCCATGTTTTCACAGCAAAATGTAATCATTAAACCTACTAAAACAATGATATGCATGAAGATTTTCCAGATCTACAGCGGTGTATAAATGATTACTCTCATTGTAAGTTTTCCTTACAATGCTGTGTTTATGGCATGACAAAGCACAAAGTTTTTTTGCCATATTGTCTGGAAAAGATCATTACCAGATTGCATTCTAAATAAAAACGGAAGACATGTCATCGCTATTTATAGGATGTTTGAATATGAATCAGATTATAACCTTACTTAAAAATGTAGGCCAAATTTAGGCACTGACTAAGCTTGTGTGTGTGTGTGTGTGTTTGTGTGTGTGTGTGTGTGTGTGTGTGTGTGTGAGAGTGTGTGTGTGTGTGTGTGTGTGTGTGTGTAAGTGTGTGTGTGTGTGTGTGTGTGTAAGTGTGTCTTTTACCAATAAAGTGCAATACAAAGACACATACACAGCAGTTAACTTTAATTAGACTCTGTGTTAATTTATTGGTTCTGTTACTTTAACTGTTAATGTAAGGTCTCAGGCTGACAATTTTTTTTACCACTTTGCTCTAACACAACTATAATTTTGTCTCCTCAAGTTTACAGAATATTCAGAGAAACAACAGACATGCATGAAAAAGTGGAGCAATGATAAATTGGATTGATATTTATGACAGGGACTATTTATAGCTCGGGAGGTCTGCCGGAGTCTGTCTGAGAAAAAAAAGGTTGTGGCACAAATGCAACATACACTTAATATAATTTCTTTCTTTCTTTATTTACTTAATATATTTCTGTTTAAATGTATCCACCACTGTTGATTTGTGAAAAGCTGCTTTGAGACAATGTCTGTTGTGAAAAGCGCTATACAAATAAACTTGACTTGACTTGACTTGACACATTGGGGAGATTAGAGAAGATTCTGGACTGCTTGTCCTTTATATTTTTAGGTTTGTGCATGATGATGCCCTCATTTCAAGTTTAGCAAGTAGCCTAAATAAAAACATTTAGCAAACAAACAAAAAACAAGCCTTGTTTTTGAGAATTTAGTGCTAGCCTTCTTGGACATTAAAGAAAAAGTCAACTGTTCAATGTTTTATTGTGTATTTAATCACAAAGACCAATGAAAGAAAGAGTGAAAGTACAATTGTCTAAACGAGACTGGTTTGTGTTTTCTCCTTTGCTCGTCCCTTTCCTTCTATTATGAGTTAAACTTATAAACAGGTCATGGTCAAACTACTAAAAATTTGAACCAGGAGCTCCTTTCATGCCACTGTTCTTAGTTTTAATCCAAAAAAAAAAAAAAAGGAGGTTAATATGACGACCTTTACATTAAGAGGGAATACTGTATAATAACACTATGAGTCACCCTGCTTTAGAAACAGATGTCCAAGGGATCATTTTTGTTCTGCAATTATGATCATTAGTTAAATTGCCTGTTCTTAATTCTGTCTGACTCATTTTGTCTGCTTCAGTCTAATACACATATAGCTGGAAGTCAAATGTAATGCCTGGTTCTGCCCTTTAAATGACAGCGCAAGGTTTTTTAACCGTTTGTTACCTTTAAAAGCATTATTGTACACGCTTTCTCATTTAATGGTATTATATTACGAATATAAATCTTGAGGATGTCAGCAAAGCTAACTCATCTATCCATCAATCCATTCATTTTTATATTTACCTAGTTAATGGTGGTTAAGGTTGTAGTAGAATTAGAACCATACCACAGACACAAATCCATTGCAGTTGATCACACGAAATTTTGCATAGGTAATCAATCTGAAGCTGAGGACACCTGACCGTAGGGTTGCCAAAAATACATGGTGCTAACCAGGTAGTTATTTGAGTAAATTATTTTAAACGCCTTAACCCACTGTGAGTAAGCTATAGGGTAGCCAAATGTTTTGATAGTTAACCAAAATTGAATTCCTGTGCAAAGTTTCACCTGTTCTGATAGTGACCACTTGGATGCGCTTTAGGTACTCTGGTCCCTACATCATTCTGGTGGATTGGCTAATCCAAATTGCATGTGTGAGCATATATGATAAAAAGTCACGCATCGGAGAGCTATAAATATATTATATATTATTGTATTAATGTATTTAAATAGTGTATTAACAGGAAAAAGGTAAACATTTTCTCTAATTATTTTTAAAGATTTAACATTTATATGCATTACAGTATTTTGCTATCCTGACAAATGCATAACATCTTGGATCCATTTTTGTCTTGGACTGTTTACACGCACCTTTCACCATACAGCATTTAGTCCATTTGAATATAATGCTGGGATGTTTCTCTCTTTTCCATAATTTGCTTTATCATGTGAGAAGACAGCACTCTGGTGCAAAAACCAAGAACAATCGATCTGAGAACTTTAATGAGATGATCTTTGTTCCATTCAAATCCAAGCATGGTTTTATTGCAGCTAAAGTGTTAAGCATTCCTGAATTGATCCAGCAGCAGGATGTAATATAGCATCCCATGACACTTTTTTGTTTATTTCTGAGGCTGCTAAACTGAACCATGGGTTGCAAACTGGCCAATGAGCAGATGTGTAGTGCTGCGAAAGAGTTCTGAAGATTTAGACCAATAAACTGAAAGAGAAAATAAATGCTATGTAATTCACAGCTATCTAATGTATTTGGTAGAAGTTAATGGTGCATTTTTTTTTCTCCATGTGTCTGACGAGGGAATTAAAACAAATTGTGTTTTTCTTTTCAGTCCTTCATGTCCCTTAGACAGTTTTATTTTTCTATTTTTTTTGCTTTTTGGTTAATCTAATGATGCATGATAAGAAAACATAACAAACCAAATAGCAGGCAAACCATAAGTATCAATTTCGCTGATTCAGACTTGACAATGACTAATAGGTGTGCAAGCACATTAGCCTAGACTGCAAGGCTGAACTAAAAATCTGGAAAGCAAAAGGTGGGGCAGACACATGCTTCCTATAAGACACTTTTACACTCCAGTTTTGCACCTACAGCCATGGATGGCTCTGGTATCACCATGATTTGATGATCTCCTGATAATAATCTAAATGCTTTTTGGTGGTGCCACTCAGAAGCCATTTTAATGTACAGTGTGCCACCTTGGTTGTGAGACTTACAGCAACACACTGTAGAAGTGGATTAATACTCAAGAGTTGCTGTCATCAACCTCGCACTGCAAAATACATACATAGGACTACTTGTTCATTACACTTGGGAGAATTTAAAATATCTCTTTTAGCTAGGAGCTAGTCTTATTTTCACCTTCTACTGTCAGGCACAAGCAATGCATTTATTAATATAATTCGGTCGGCCTCAGCAAAGACAAAAATTAATAAAAAGCAAAACAAATGGGAGGGAAATCCTGCTTCATCGCTCCAAACGTATTATATTGCCTTACCTGTATTGTGTATTATTCTAACTAAAATCTATTCACCGAACCCTAACCTGACCCTCAGTCACACTAAGGAAATCTTTTCATACTTTTAGCTTGTCAAATAAAAGCCTTTTTTTTGTTGTCAAGAGGCAATTCTGTTTCATATTCCTTTCATCATGGGACAAATGCTTCTCATTAAGGGACAAATTACCACATTCACCACAACCACCTCCACACACACAATAATGCTTTACAGACAGAAACACAACCTCAGATCGCACCACAGTCTATAGTCATTATCATATTTCACAGCCTATTGACCTCTGTGCTGTTCAGCACTTCCTAAAAAGGGTAGCAGACTGCAGGCTTTACTGTTGTAAATTAAATGAGCAGATAGAAAAGAATGTCAGGTTCAAGCTGCTGTGTGTGAAAAAAGAAGCCTTACAAGGAACATTTTTTTTTATAACTAGTAATAGTGTAAATTCACTTGCAAGAGTTAATAATAAAAAAACCTCTCATCCATTCTGTATTTCTGGTCATCATTCCTGGTCATTAAAATGAAGATGTAATGAAGTGTGAGGGTAGAGAGATTTGTTACTGATATGCATGGCTGTATCACTGCTAGAAGGCTTTAGAGGACGCAAAAAGAGGTTTAATTATGAGTCTCATCTGTCAAATGAAGATGATGTGATAAAAATACATCACACAGCTGAGCCTTCTTGATTAAATTGTGTGCGTGGATGAGTGCTGTGTTGCTGCTTGCATTTACTCAGTGGCAGTTTGTATTCTACCCTGTCTGTGTCGTGTAATATTTCTGTACTCTGTGTGTGTGTGTGTGTGTGTGTGTGTGTGTGTGTGTGTGTGTGTGTGTATGTGTGTGTTTTCTTAGCAGTGATTAGATTGACTAAATGCCAAACCATCTTGTCCTAAGATGCTTCCTGTTTGCAATCTGTAACTGCTAATCAGATAACACACATCCCACCATACCTTTATTCTGACATTGATGTTTCTGTGTGTGTGTGTGTGTGTGTGTGTGTGGACTCACAACTTGAGCCTGCCCTCTAATGATCACTGTCATGGTGTGAAGTGATAAATGTACAGTAATGTTGGCTGCTATGCACGGAGTGCTTCCTTTGCATCCTTCTCATTTCCTTTACTTGTTTCCCATCTTCTTCTCTTCTTGACTCCTTCCTTCAAGAAAGCAAGGATAGGAAATAGGGACAGCATTTTTCTTGCTTACTGATATAATATACTGAATTAAGTAAAACATGATTAAATCATGTATTACATTGCTTAATGTTTATATTTTGGCCTACAACAGTATATACTTCTATTAACTAGATATGTTGTAATTTACATTTATGCAACTATTTTGTTTTTACAAACTGTTTGTTCTTATTACAGAAACATTAGTTGGAAATTTTTGCCTGTCACATACTACAGTAAAGAAAATTACTTCTATGTAGGAAGCATCAGTTATTTGTGAGTTGTTAAAGCCTCTTATCTCATTAACTCATCCGAGTGCATATTTCCTAATGATGGCTCAAGATGGGTCAATTTCGGAGCCTAGACTAAAAGACTCAGCATTGATAAATCAATAAATCGGATCTTTTTTGAATGCACACTCTGAATAGTGACCTTCTTCAATCTTTACTTTCTTTCATCTATCCTTCCTTTATCCATTTACCACCTTTTTATTTGATTCCATCATTTTTCTTTTGTTTCTTTTATTATTCCTTGAATCTTTATTCAGCCTTTCTATCCTTTATCTCCCTCAGACATCTTTTCTTGTTTCTGTCTTCGCTGTCTTCTACTCTGCTTCCACTACATCACATCCTTAGTTCTATCCTTCTTTCTTTCCTTTCTACTTTTTCTACCTCAACTTCCATCCAGCACAAACACAAATATGTCTTCCCCTGTATACACAATGCATAATTCTATGCCTGACACTGATTAGATAAACCTACAGCTCCAGGCACAAGGAGAGTCTGCTTGGCATTTTCACAGCTTCAATTATTCACACTTCTGACAATACAGTAGACAGCCTAAAACACTAATGAAATCTAAATGAATAGGTGCATGCATTATATTCTCGCTCTTGTTCCCTTATTTTCTCAGCCGCTCATTCATCTGGGCCATCTGTGAAGGTATCCATTTTCATTTGCAAATGCACTGCAGTAAACAGCGTTGCAGTAAATGACCTTTCATTCAAATTACCCTTAAATTAAAAAAGGTTATGCATGGTGCAAAGACAACAATATTCATATTGCCACCTCCTGTGATATCATCTTCCAAAATTTCCTTGGGCAAATTGCCTCTTACCTGCACTAAGGTCATTCAAATATAGAACAATGTGTGCTCTGTGTGTGAATATATATATATATATATATATATATATATATAAAAATTAAAGAGAGAGAGAGAGAGAGAGAGAGAGAGAGAGAGAGAGAGAGAGCGAGAGAGAGAGCTCCTGTGTGTATCTCCTGTGTGTATTCCCACAAGTCTTGATCAGTCAATAATTATATCACAATTTGCTTATCTGTATCCCCAAGTTATTGTTGTACTACAGGGAAAAATAACAACTTAAATGATTTTGCTTCTAATTATTGCCTTTGGGCAACAAGGTTTGGTGTAATTTCATCAAAAAGCATTTTTTTTCTACATCTCCCTTTGGTCCAATAACCTTACATAAACTAAAATAATGAAACCCAATCTAAACATGAAACAGTGATTTTTTTATCGCTTCTCTCTTTTTCCCCAATCAGCTTTAATGTTCTATAGATTGAACTCTAACTCAAGTATTGACCAAATCATTGAGCTATTAATAAAAACTATTGACACGTACACAAAAAACAGAAAGACATTTTGCTGAAAATTAAATTTTCTTTTAGACTTTTGAGCCGAATAAAAAGTAAAGCAGTAAAGCAGCTGTTCCTGCAATAAAAATGAAAAAGAACGACAGACTCCAAAATCACTGCAATAATTAAAATGTTGACATTAATGAGCAGTGTGACTTGATCCTGAGATGAATGAAGGCTTCCTTGCAAGCACCACAAGAGCATGGTCAGCTACAGCTGCCGAAAAAAAATGGACAAATGCTATTGATTTGTATAGGGTGGATAAAGCCTTCATGACCTTTTCTGCTGCGGCTCGTTTCTTTATGCTCGACCAATTGAAAAGCTATTTACAAGTAAAAAAACCCAACACCAAACAAACTCCTTCGAACTTGGGTAGACATGATAAACCTGGGCATTTCAATTCCATATTAGTGCCTTTCACCAAGTATTTCCAGGATATGCTCCAGATCTAGTGCTTACCCACCCTGGATCAGGCACTCACAGAAGAAAAAGGAATGAATGAAAATGACAATTTAATGTGTTATTGTATTCTGAGCTGCATGTTTTTACACATTTTGACGAGTTGTTCTTTATTTCATGGCAAAACAATTTAAAAAAACAATGTCTAGTGTAAATGGAGAGAAATGTTCCACAAGAACACCATTGAAGCCCTAGAAAGAAACTTTTGAAGCAAAACATGTCCAATACTAAAATAGTGTTAACGTTCATAATGCGTTAAAGTGAACGCATCATGTTGCTTAGTGGCTTCTGTTTTTAATGTTCATGATTTTTTTTGTTTTCTTTGAACAACCTAATACACTCAGAGAACGTGGTTGTCATGCTCAGAAAGAACAATCAAAGCTTTATTTCAATGAAGGAAAATGTGTGCTGCATTTCAACACATGAAAAATTTGGTTATAAGAAATTTTATATCACCGTCATTAAGGATATTTAATAAATAACATATATAAACGTCATTCTTGTAATGACATACATTTCATTATAGGCTTACAGGAATGAATGAATTATTTCTGGCTCTTACTGACCAGTATGCACTGAGAGGATTAATAAACTGGAGAATTAATTGTCTCCATCTAGCAGAAATGTTCTCATTAAACTTAATGGCAGCAGGAAGGATATTAGACTTCAGTAATTCTGTCTGTTTGGTCATAATTATGCCAAAGTAGAGAATTTAGAGTCCATTCAGCTGGATTTGTGAGACCACCAGCAAAGAGCATGTGGAAGTCTAAACATGTCATGAAGATTTAACGTTCAAGCATTTACAAGCATATTTTTTGTGTTTACTGAAATCTGTGTTAGAACCCTGACACGTTCTGACGCCAAAGTGTCACGCTGCGGCGGGAGAAATAAACGGAAATGCTCGCTGATTGGCTGTCTCATATTGGGTAAACCTTTCCGATTCGCTTATCGTGAAGCTCTCGCTGCAGTGTGATAGGTCGGGTTTATGGGGTAACGACCGCTTGTCACGCGAGTACTGGTTAAAAATGCTACTTTCAGTCGCTCGGATTTCTCACTTCATTGACACACACACACACACACACACACACACGAATACAAAAGAACGAACACAAATTGAAAACAACAACCCTAATAAATCAGTGAAGCATAGATACATGATGTAAAAAAACAATCCCGAGACACACTTCTCATCGCAGCTGCATTCACATCCACTTTAATGGTCCTGTTTCTGAGATGACAGCACTCGCGTCCTAGATCAATTTACTAAACAAACGCAAACAACCAAACGGACAGGGAACAACTTATATGCATTAAATGTCCACATACCTTTTAGCTGCGCTCATTAAGTTGATTGTGTCACAAGTGCGATTAATTATCCCGGTCGTGTGATGGGGAGAAACTTAAGATTGCAGTCCGTCTCTTCTGAACGCGGTAACAGTCGGCTTTGTATTTCAGTCAGTGATCAAGTTCACTTGTAGGTTGTTCCGATTCCGAAAAGCCTCGTGAATTGGAAATGTACTAGAAAATTGAAGAGTACTGGAATGAACTCGTTTCGCCTGTGAGTCGGCTTGTCTCCAGCGAACGGAAGCGGCGGAAACAGTGATTTTCATCAGTACTCAGTTCATTCACGTTTGCACCGAAGAGACGGGGTTTGAAAACAAGCACTGATGCTGCAACACTCCTCACACAGGGCCCGGGGGAAAAAGAGAAAGAGAGAGAGAGAGAGAGAGAGGCGACAGAGAGAGAGAGAGAGAGAGAGAGAGAGAGAGAGAGAGAGAGTGTGTGTGTGTGTGTGTGTGTGTGTGCAACCGAGGGGGGAAGGAAAAGGTGGAGAAGAGCAACAATGGGGGAGGACGAGATACTGTAAATGGACGGAAAGTGAGAGAAAGATGGGGGGGTTAGGTCAGCACCATGGACAGGTCCAGTCTGGATAGCACGTTTAGATTCCTCCACCTTGACATTTTCACATAGACCGATTTAATTCTAGCCTGAATTTATAAAAGCTCATCAACTCTTGTACTTCATGACGATGATTCCAATTATCGTATAAACAAAGTTTTCATGCATAGCACAATTTTTGCCATCTGTACCCCAACCCCAACTGTAACCCAACCCTAACCCTAACCCTAATTAAAATAATGCTTTAAATATTTTTTTTTAGCATGATAACCAGGTTCTCTAACAGTTCTGTAAACTAAAAAATAAAACATATTCGAATGCAGAGTAAGATACACCAACAAAATGGATAGCAACATATAACAGGGAGTTTGCCTAATGGCAAACTAAAGGTGATGGGTTGAGGGGTTATGATATATCATGTTTTCTGCTCATTGCACTATGTTTATGTAGTTTTAGTGATTTTAGTAAATCTGCAGTATGAGAACAAAATGTGTAACATATAAGTGATCTGTTCCTTGAATGTTCTTCATCACAGCACTGTCACAGCTCATATTAACAATGCAATTGATTTGGTTTCAAAACAATAAATTAATAGGAATCCATTTAGCAAAGGAGACATATGACTAGTAGTCATTTGATATTGAGAATCAATACCTCTATTCCTAAAAGATCTGTAAAATTCTTGAGCATTTGATAACACCATAATAAAGGGAACTGAGTTTGTGATTTGTCATGCTGAACACTATGAATATTTCATACATTCTTTGATACCACTTAAATAGTGTATTGTGAAATTTCACATGCACAGATGTTCTCTTCTTTTAAAAAGCTTAAAAATGCAGACTCCAAAAATAGTGCCCAATATAGGGAAGATGATGTGGTTTCAGACATTTGATTTAAGAACTTGACTGACATATTTGAATGTAGATCACCAGTTAGGAACTGAGTTGCTTGCTGCTTGTTCCTGATACACAGTCTAACTGTTAATGCTTTAGAACCGCAGTTTTGCACTGCTCCTTCTACATTTTTTTATCTGCAAAGATAGATAATAATCAAAATGTTTAACATCCAAGAAATGTCGAGCATTTTATTTATGCGGCTGAAGAAATGCTGAATAACTAAATGTTTTTCATAATAATATCGTTTCCTGTGTCTATGAATGATCTTTTAAAATAACAAGAGGTGGAATTATCACGTTAGAAAATATATAAATACAATATAAATGATGATACAAATACACACTCAAAAAAAGAAGCGCTCCCATTTAACTGCATCATGGGTGTTAATGCAACTTTGAAAAATAAATACCTGCAAGATTTAACATACCTACCGTTTTCAAAGTTATATAAAGCAACAAACACCAGATAGACCTAATAATCTGCTAAATCTCTCTTTTGTAAAATGAATCCAAAGTCAACTGTTGCTGGATCCAAGATTGCACAAGAAACCCTTGTAATTCAAGAACATATTACACTGAAGGTCTTTCAGTAGGTCAAAAAATCATGTGTTTAGGTCATCTGGAGCTATAAAACAAAACAGATTGATTAGTATGTACTCAAAACATAAAAAAAACATCATCAATACAGGTATTTGTAAACTGTAGCAAAATACCATCCACATAACTCTCCATTCACTCTCATTTACACAAATACTCAAGCTCTATTAAAGAGAAATTAATAGGGACGTCAAAGCCAGATGAAGAGCTTTCTACAATGCGATGTGCCATCTGATCAGCAGATGGCACAGAGACACATGGCTGCCAGTGCTAGAGTCTCCGAGGCCAATTGAGGAACAGCTGTGCCGGGCCAAATTTTAATCGTGGTCTTCAGAAAAGGAAAGCAAAATTGCTCTTTGAGAATCAATTTCTGGCAGATTTTGCCATCCTTTGACCTCAAATGCTGGAGGCTTATGACCATGTGCAAAAAGTGCCATATTATATACAACCAAGAGCTAGACAGAGACTGAAGATATATATATAAAAAAATAATTAAAAAATACTTTTTAATTGCAGTTACAAGAGTTCAAGGTAAAATCAAACTTTACAATGTATAGAAAAGAAAATCACAAGTTATAAAAAATACATTCTTAAATTTAACATACAAAAATGTTATGTAGATAATACATTACCCCCACCCCCCTCATATGGATGAGAATAATCATCTTCCTTCTCTTTTCCCTTTTTTAATGTCCTGATATCAAATACAAGACTCCTAACCACTGTTTATAGTCATTCTCTTTTCTGATTCATTTGTTATTCTGGTGTATATTTCTCTTTGCTCATATGAAATTTCAACCACAGGAATTGGATGAAGAAAAAAAATGAAGAAAATATTTTGGAAGCAGCTCAGTCAGTAATACAGGTTATATTTATATGTTGTTTAATATTTTACATGTAACTGATTCCAAACCCACATATGTAATGTACCTCACCAAGAGCCTGTGATACCAGGGATCATTAGAGATAGCTATGTCAGTAAATATATCTGTTAGAAGTACCTACTTCCTCTGCTTTTATTTGCTTTTATACTCTTTCCCATAAACCTGGACATAAAAACATAAATGTTGAATGATTTGCATTCAACACTACTCTTATGTGCAAAAACTCCATCTTCTCCCATGTGTAAAGGCAATCATAAATTGCATTGACAACACCTTTCTGTAAGAATTAGAAAATATCATACATTTCTCAGTGTAAATCTGATTAATTATCACCTCCAAAGCTGCACTTTTACTTCGTCAAACACGTCTATTCTCAGCATGTCATCCACACACTTCACAAAGAGAGAGTCAGTGAGAGAGAGAGAGCGAGAGAAAGGGAGAGAGAATGCAAAAAATCTTTATATAACCAATGTATACTTTATATAAACAACATACACACTGCCATTTTTGGCCATATCGTTGGATATTTAAACTTGTCAAGAAATGATGAATGTGTGTGAAACAAACATTTTTTACACATGTGTAAGTGCTCTGTGTGTATGTGTGTAAGTGCTGCCTCTAATTATAGCTGTGCAGTTTGAGAAGAGGTTGGAACGCATCGCCACTCCTTCCATCACTCTCTATCTGCTTCTCTCAATCCAACTGGAAATGTCAGCAGAAGCAGATGTCAGAAAAATGTGTTATTCCCAGCTGAGGATCTCTCACAATGCTTCTCTTTCTCTATCTCACTGTAAATACTTACACATATACAGTATGCAAATCTCAATGAATGCGAAACGCCAATGATCATTTGCTGTATGTTACCATTGACCTTACTTTCTTCTGAGACAAATGGAATTATATGTATATACTTGTCTGAATGGAAATTACATTTTGCATACCAACAGTTTTACTCAAAATATGTTTTTTGACTATTTATATCACATCAACGATAACACCTTCTTACTGTATAAGTACTGTACATGAGGTTAATTAATAATTACTAATTAATAATGAATAATTATTTCCCCATTAAGCAAAGATTTCATAAGATGATATTTTTATATAAGGCCTGTACTATGGTATAGTCCCATTTTATACCTGATATGAGGTTTGCAAAAACTGTTTAGCATAGGCACCATTCAAATGCAATTGTAATCTGATCTCGTAATTTTTAAAGCTGACCTTTTGCTAATCACTGTTAAACCTGTGAGATTACATACACTATAGTATAAGATATAGCTGCTAGTTAACACTGCTTGTTTCTATGTTAAACACCATGCTACTATTTAATGTTAACTTTCCTGTGCTTGGGTTGAACTTGCTGGTGTAGCTTTTTTAAACCAATGTCAGCTTTTGAGTGAGCATTTGAGTGAGCATTTGCAATGCCCAGGGTCAGTTATGCTCTCTCTCTTCATCTACGCATCACTCAGTCCCTATTTGCAGCTTTAAAAGGTCCCCAACACCCCCCCCCCCCCCCCCCCCCCCCCCAACACACACACACACAAACACCAATTAAAATCTAAAATAAACATTGTAAAGGCAACAAGAACATCACATATAACAAACTCTGGCTTTTTTCTAAAATGTTATTTTAAAAGCATGTGAAATAATAATGCTCAAATAAATTTAATCAAATGGTGTTGATAAAAGAAGTAGAAATAAAAGCTGTGTGATGCAGACAGACAGTGTCCTGCTTATATAACAATAAATGATGGTCCATATTATGGCATCCTGACAATTTTTGTAGGTCACCTAGACTTTTTTCTTTAGCTGGGAACCTTTAGATTATGACAAATCCTAAAATGGCACAGCATGGTGTTTCATATTTCATCTGATGACTGCGAGTTGGCTGGTGCTGTCTTTTACCAGGCTAGTGCAGGATTAACTGATGCAGTTTTTAAAGGAGATTAGATATTCCATTAACTAATTGTTACAACCTATCTTGCATATTTAATGACATGTGGCACTGAAGAGGGTGCAGCTTATATACATGTATGTGTGTGTGTGTTGTGCTCTGGGATGAACTGGTATTCTATGTATTGACTCTTAATCCAGTTGTGGCAAAAGCAATTACTGAAAATAAATGAATAACTAAAGAACAATGAATGAATGAATGAATGAATGAATGAATGAATAAATGAATGAATGAGTAAATGAATGAATGATCATATTACATATTTACTGTGTGAATAGTACACAATTATACACTCATAATACGTACCATCCATGTAATATTAATATTTTGTTATAATAATTATTGTAATTAAGAAAGCAAACAGAAAAAAAAGGATAAATCATCAATGATATATAATATCATACAAATCATAGTGTAATGTGATACCACTGAATCATTAAGTCAAGTCGTCAAGTCAAGTCAAGTCAAATCAAGTTTATTTCTATAGCACTTTTCACAACGGACATTGTTTTGAAGCAGCTTTACAGAATATAAGAGTTCAGGTGAGCAATGTGTATTTATCCCTGATTAGCAGCCTAGGGGCGACTGTGTCAAGGAAAAACTCCCTTAAATGATATGAGGAAGAAACCTTGTGAGAAACCAGACTCAAAGGGGAGCCCATCCTCATTTTGGTGATATTAATTGTGTGATTACTAATTACTACTACTAACATCGCTAATAAACATTCACCTTCCCCAACTCCCATAGCTAGTCACCAAGTTATAATCATGCTCCAGCACTCTTTCTCCACTCACCAAAATGTTCAAATCAGAGCTGGTTGGAAAATAAACTTTAGTTCTATTTGCCAATGCACCCAAAAATATACAAACAAACGTACATTTACAGTTTTGACAGTTAATTATTATCCTTAGAAACAGTTCTGTGTATATGATGTACTGAAAGGAATGATGTAGAGTGAAATTGAGTAGCAATTTGATGGCTGTAGAACGGTGGGCTGCCATGGACTGCATCCGGGAGGTACAGCATATTTGGTATTGGAGACCTGTGGGGGGTGTTGCTTCAAACCCACAATAGTCACCAAAAATACCTGTGAATACAGGTCACAACAAGAAGTTGCGCCAAAGAAGTTGCTGCCATGCAAGTGTGACTGCTGAGAATATTATTCGCTGCCAACAGGCTGCTTATTGGGATGGGCTTGGACACACCACAGAGGAAATGGCAGGAGGGAAACAAGAGGTACAGACATGCAGGAGACAAGACAATGCTAACACACATTCAGTCACACATGAAGAAACCCATGTGAATATAATAGTGTATATATATATATATATATATATATATATATATAATTTTATAAACAGAATATTTTTTGCTCAATTATCATCCACAATGTTTTCCATTGCCAAAGACGGTGATTATTTATGAATACCTCACTGCTGGTTCTTTTCTACAGTATTGGATCTTATGGCTAATTATTTTTTTCTGTACCAGTAACTTAAGCTTCTTTTTACAAGAATTAACATAACGTTGTGAAATGCCGGTTTTTAATCTGAGATTGATTTAGCATATTTACATATATTAGCATAAATATAATCCTCTGCTGTGTTTATTATCTTGAGAAGCAAGAACATGATGCATAACAAGTCAGGATACTTTATATAGCTGACCTCAGTTTTCATCGAAAATCAAAGTCTAAATCTAAATCTGAAAAAAGGCTTCATCATAAACCATCCATATATCACTATAGGTAACGTAAAGATTAGTAGTGTTGATGTAAACAGTGTTTACAGAGTATTATAACAATGATATATATATTTTTTTATATTTTAGATTGTGCTACTTTGGATGGGTTAAAACAATCTAAACTAAATAAAAAAACTAACTTGTATTACAAGGTAAACAAATGAACATAAGATATCCGACATGCGTGGAAAAGGTTATGCTTGCTGGTATATTGGATCTTGAAAGTGCTTTGAAAGAATTTCATAGACTATCAATCTTGCACATGCTGCTGACCTCTGAATGAAAATTGTATGAAGAAAAATGAAGTAAATAATGTAGGGCAGCTCAGCTCTGACTCTGGCCCAAAAAGAGTGGACGCTAGATGCAAATTGTACAGTCTTTTTGTGAGACAACAGAAGATGAGAGAAGTCCCAGTTTGACACAAAGCTGAGATCGGTCACGTATGCATGCTGACCTACTTATGCATGAGTTTTAGGCCAATGCCATACAAGTTAGCTGAAGAGTCATGTGGCACATAGTTTTCTAATAAAGGCGCATAAAAAGGTGATTCTGGATGTTGTGAATATGTAACAGTTATTCTACAGATATTTTAATCATCATCATTTTCATCGAACAAATCATACACATCTGATGCCTATTTATCTCAATCATTGTCAGCAAATTTCATGTGATCCTCTTGCTAATCCTTGAATGCTTCATCTTCATCCTTACGCCAGTGTTGAAAAAAGGAAGCTGCAAACACTGCAGTGCATTTCTTAAAACACACAGAGCATTTGCTGTCTCCCACAGCTCTCTGACCCAAATTCAAGTCCTCTCTTGATCTGACAGACAGGTGGAGGTCTAGCATACCCTGCCTCTAAGAACCGTGCCGCAGTGTTCTACATGTGATCTTCACCAGCTATATTTATTCTAAAGAGGACACTACATTTTTTTCTAGTGCCTTCAGATCAGCTGAGCCAGTTCTGTGCAAACCTGGGAAACCAGTGGGAGCTGTGATTTAGGCCATGTCATAGTGCATTTGCACATACACATTCTCCATTTTTAGCCTAATCACATGCTCTGAATTAAAGCCATATTAAATCACAGGACATGTGAACACTAAATAATGTTGACTCCAAATCAAACAATAGCTGTGTCTTATAAATATATTTTCCTCAAATACCGTAACCAGGGGACAGAATTAATTAAAATTCAAACCGTCTTAGGCAGCAACATAGCACGGCCATTGGCGCCCTCCAGTGGGAAACCATTAAAGTTGCACCTTCGTCGAAAAAATAAGAGCAAACTTTAAAATGTAGATTATTAAAATTCGTATGTTAAGCATCAATACAGGCATGGTGACTGGTCATATGTTATAAAAATATAATATAATAAATACACTACAACCCAAACTGGCTATATGTTTATAAATGTTTAACATTTATAAACAAATATAAATGTTTAACATTTTATTATTGAATAATTTAGTATAAAACATTACTACTATTGCTACTACTAAGTGAACTACTAATACTACTACTACTAATAATAATATTAAATATCACCATTAATGTGATATAGCAGCCAACAAAATATTTTTCGGGAGAAAACATAATCCCTTTGTTAAAGCCATTTTTGCTATTCCATCTTGAATGCAAAAATGCCCCGGATCTATGAAATTCCCACTGCATCTCCTGTGCACAGCTCTCTTTAATTCATTCCATAAGTTTCAATAGGCTTTAGATCTAAACACTGATTGGGCCACTACAAAACATTGATCTATTTCTTCTGAACACATTCTTTTGTTGACTAGGATTTGTGCTTTGTTGTGTTATCAGACAGAAAGCTAATTATCTTCAGCTGTCTAAAAGAAGGCAGCAAATTTTGTGACAAAATAAATTTATATTTAAAATTATTTCGTGTGTTTTGATTAGAGCAGACTGAAGCAGTCCCATAGCAAGATGCTTCCACCACCATGCTTCACTGTGGGTATGGTGTCCTTTAAGTAGTAAGTCATAATTTTGTTTTTGAGACAAACATATTTTTTGAAAAGCTCAGAATACATAACAGAATTAGTCCCATGATTTGTCATGAAAAGGCTTCTGCCTAGCCACCCTACACCCACAGCTTAGACGTGTGATGAAACAAGATATGAGGGTTGCATGAAGGCTGTAATCAGAACCTGTCTGATATTCCAGGAGCTCCTTTATTGTTTCTGTAGGTCTTCTGACAGCCTCCCTGATTTTTCCCCAATCATCCTTGTGATGTCCTTCCCTGTGGTAGTGCCCAGTTTTCTCTATTTGTGGAATAAGTACCTCACAATCTTCCACGCTGCATCAAATGTTTTGAAAATTGATGACAGGTGAACAGTGATTACTTTTGAACTCACAGGGTTTTTGAATGTGACCTGGTAATTCTAAGAACAACCAGGGTATCCCAGACTAGTGCAACGTTAATATGTGGTGCAAATGATTTAAAGATAACCAGCTTATTAGAGAAAAATCCAACCCACTGCAGATTATTAAACACTTTATGGGATGTTAATTACATTATGGGAACTTTTTTTTTGTCCCTTGAAGCACAATAAAACACCAAAGGTAAAGAAAATGTTGCTGAAACATATTACAGGTATAAAAATAAGTCCCATAACATTCTAGAAACTATATTTCTTATCTGGGTGGTCTGAATAAAACTCGATCTGTGAACTTCATCAGGAAAATATCAGGTGAACTTTTTGATACTGTGCCGGTCCGCGCCCTTGTGACTGGGGACCCTGTTTTTTTTATTATGCAGCAGTGATGAAACTTTATTAGTGTGACTGTAGCACTCGACATTGCAGTGAGCACAGTTAACCAGGGTGTGACTGAGTGATGAATAAAATCAACAAAACTCGATGTGCTCATCGCCGAACAACTGAACACGTCCGCTGTGCTGCACGGAGATCAGGAACCAGTCTCGCGCCTGGAGCCTTCGTCCAATCACAGCGCAGCTCCTGACGCCTCGCGACTCAGCGGCGCGGAAGCGTCACGCACCTGCCGGCTGCGTCTCCCGCACGCGCTCCCGCAAGTCCGCGTGCGTGCCATCTAAATGCGCGGAGCTGGAAACGCACGCGCCGTACTTACAGCACGGAGAATCTCTGTTTTAGGGGGAAAAAAACGTTTATGGACAGGTGCGTAAGTCTTTCTTTCTTTCTTTCTTTCTTTCTTTCTTTCTTTCTTTCTTTCTTTCTTTCTTTCTTTCTTCGATATCAACTCCAAAAAAGTAACTCTGGCATGCAGAAAGAGTAGATAGTTGACAGTTCTGTTTCTGATTTCATTAAACGAAAGCAGTGACATGATTTAGTTTCTACCAAAGAATGTTTTTTCAGGTCTGGTCCTGACTGCCTCTTTCAGTTTTACTACGGAAATTGTTTTAGCAATTCACAGGAAAACCACTGCCCGAGGCAGTGTCTATTGAAAGATTATCGTTGGCTCAGTATTTACTTAAGACTGAGATTTTCTATTCATGCAGCAGCAGATGAAGGTTTGCCACAATGTCTAAATATTGAAATGAAACACACACACACATTATATATTTTATTTTATATACATATCCATATAAGATGAATGAGGCTTTGACTGTCATACTTTGTGATGCCATAATCTATTACCCTAATCTATCAATTTATACTCTATGATTTATCCTAAATCTTATAGATCCTGCAACAGTCTGACAAATCCAATACCATTATGTTTAAAACCTAATTTAATGAGATTGTATTCACTTATATCGATTGCATTAAGATCATTTTGTATTTGTTTAAAAAAATATTCCCAAAAAAAGTTGATTTTATCTCCGCCCTGCTTCTCTTGAAATATCAATGGTAAGGTAAAGATACACGCAGTGCACTGTGTCTAAAACCAAGGTTTTTATTGTTATTATTATTATTATTATTATTATTATTATTATTATTATTATTATAAAGAATTAAGCTTTTAAGAAATGAGCCGTGAAGTTGTTTGGGTGAGTTCAGTTCGAATCTGTAAATCTAAAGTGTTGTCATGTGTGTATTACTCACCTCGCAGACTTAAGCACATTATTATCTCTCTCCATCTCAGACTTAAAGTAATGTCATGTCTATAATGTGTTTGGTTTGTGGGAATTATCTAGTTGCCGTGAAATAGTACAGTCAATGTGGTTTTGACCTGCAAGACTAATTATTGTTGTTTAACCACCTGTAGTTATGGATGATATCATATAAAAAATCCTGTTTTAAAATATCCAGATGACTTGCACACTTTATGGGGGAGTGAAAGAAAACATTAAAGAGGTATATGTACAAAATGTGATATGTACATACTGCTGTCCTATTAAAGGCTAAATTTGTTAAAAACACTTTGTGCATGAGGAAAGGCCTTTCATGACCACACATGGCAAAGCAATATGCACTAGTCCACCTGTTAAAGCTTGGTAACATCTGCTACACATAAATACACTCTGTGTGTGTGTGTGTGTGTGTGTGTGTGTGTGTGTGTGTGTGTGTGTGTGTGGATGAGTGTAATAACTTTAAAGGAAATGACTGGAAAGTGATTGAGCAACACTCATTGAATATTTTTCATAATTGGTTAGAAATGTTAGCATGTAAAAGATTATTTTACAATATTTAACATGTGGTCCTTATTATGGTATTTCTTGACATAATTGCTAATCATGAATTAGCAGGCTTGCTAGTAATGAGTAAATATGTTAATTTGTGTGGTGAGGTTATGTATAAGCAGTTTGGGTCAGTCGGGTTTTGTCTAATCCTTGTGCTGGATACACTACTGAGCTTGATGAATGTCTGCTACAGCTCTCATCAGTTCCATTTTTGCTTTTGAAAAACATAAGAACATGAAATAAAGCCCCTGCTGAGAGGACCCAGTAAAATGCATTTGGATATTGCTGAGTCATTTAAACTATAATTGAAATAATTTTCAAACGAGAGCAAAATGTAATATCTTTTGGCTATGTATTTCGCTAATATACACATTGCCATGCGAAAAGGGACTTAGGTTTTGCTCAATACCTTTGCTAAGGGCTGTGCTAGACTTGCTTGTGGATTAATTGTACAGCAAAATGAAAACCTCAGACATAAAAATCAATGCAAAAACAGCTGTGTGGATTTAAATTTGAAGTTTTCCAATGACCATCCTAGTCTATGAATTTTATAGGAATAAAGTCTATGAATAAAGTATTTTTATAACATTATTCTAATTTATCAGAACTAATTTTACTAATTAAAATCTACTATATTCGGGATTTATTGTTTAATGTTTTGCAAATAATAACATATTGACAGACCCAGACAGGTTCTCTGTTTTTGTGTTCATGCAGTCATTATAGGAGTCTAAGTAACAGCCAGGTGCTAAATGCTCTTGCTTAATTGATCATCAGCAAGTATGACCATTTCTGTAAAAGTCCAAGTTCTGTCAGTTTGCAGGCCCAGAGCATTCAGATGTGTGTTAACAGAATGCCAAGAAGAAAAGACATCAGCAATGATCTTAGAGTAACAATTATTATTATTAACCTGGAAAGGGTTATAAGGCCATTTTATTTTACAGTAAGGAAGTATTCTCATTTATTAAGTGAAAAACATTAAAGTCAGTTGCCAATCTTTCAAGGAGTGGACATCACAACAAACTCACCCCTGGATCACACTGTGCAGTGCTCAGAGAACTTCTAGAACAATGATCATTGGATAGATGAAACCAAAGTGAGACGTTTGGCTATAATGCACAGAGGCACATTTGCTGAATACTAAACAGCGTATCAGCATATACCGGCTGTAAAGTATGGTGGTAGAGGTGTGATGATTTGGGCTTGTTTTGTGCAATTTGCAGACTTGAGCAACTTGCAGTCGTTGAGTTGGCCATGAACTGACCTGATAAGGACCAGAAGAATTTTGTTATGTCGTGATGTCCTGATAAGTAAAACATTTGTTTACTTTCATTTATATGCTGGATATAAAACACATATGCAGTACCAAACAGAAGAGCACAGGTGTGTATAATGACTGCGTCTAGACTTGCAGGCACACACACACACACACACACACACACACACACACACACACACACACACACACACACGCACACACGCACACACACGCACACACACACGAACTCTCTCTCTCTCTCTCTCTCTCTCTTGCTAAGCACAGTGTAAAATGATCAAGAAGACAGGTGTGTCTAATGTCTGCCACAGAAACCACAAACTCTTTATTACTATCTCTCTCTCTCTTTCTCTTTCTCTCTCTCTCTCTCTCTCTCTCTCTCTCTCTCTCTCTCTCTCATTAGTGTGGTAAAATGCTTGTAATAAAAGCTTGGGATTGACTTACAGAGGATAATTGTAATCTTTAGGAGTGGCTTAAAGTTGAACTGGTATTGGACAATGACAATGCAGTGAGTCAGGCATATTTCATGGGTCATGGTTAGCAGAATGAAATCATGTTTTTCTCCTGTTAACTGAAAACAATTTGTATTTGTATTGTATTTGTACTACACTGCCCATTAGAGGGTGCTGTTTGATTTCTGAGGCAGTGACTGTAGAAAACATGTAAATGCACAGCATACTACATATCTTCTAAATTCCTTTTCATAACCTCGACTGTAGACAGATTTACTATCATGATCATGTTTAAGGCAATAAAGAGAGTTGAAGAACATTACACAAAATGGACATAATTATTAAAATTTAAAGATGCAAAAGCTTTTATTTTGGTTACTGGTTTCAAGATTAGCTTTAGTTTTAGTTATAGTGACAGAATTAATTAGCTGCATTAATAATTGTGGCACTGTCACTGCCAATTTTCATGGCACAGCAAACGGCAGGTAGGCTGAGTGATGGCAAACCATAATCCAAGTAAAACGCATGCCCAGGGTTAAAATAGTCAAAAAGAACTAGAGGAAAGAAAAACAGCTTAAACTGTCAGATCTAACACATGCAATAATTCACTAAGAGACAAGACTAGTATACAGGGCCAAGATAAAGGCATGTATCACAGACAAAAAAAAGGGCATATATTCAAACTCTGTTAATGTGCTGCTGGAATCTCATCTAAATTAAAAAATCTCACCTTATAAAATGCAGTGTTAGAGCTGTTAAAACAGTAAATAGAAAGACAATTAAAGAACTGACCTTATTTTACCTTATTCTATGAAAAAGTCACAGATTTCTGCAGATTAGATATGACTATTACAGCTGTTCTACTTTGATATTTTGTCTAATGAGACAGTGTTAATCCTGTTAGACAGAAAGCCACTTTTACAAAACCTGTTACAAAAAAAGTTTCATTATTGATGGTTGCAAAGAAATGTTGTTTGAATCTCTGCACCTAAAACACAAAAAACATTACAGCTCAGCATTAAAGGCTGATCTCTAGCTGCTATACAACTCCTTCTAGCTACATATGGCATTGGTTTGAATTGTCCGGTTACTCTTAATTAACATCTGAATCCTGGTAAGACACTTCTTATTCCCGCATGCTGTAGATTACTTATAGCTATCCAGTTCTACTTCTTCTCTGGTTTCAATGCAGCTATTCATGCAGTGTTTGCACACACACACAGACAAAGAACATTTTCTGTTTGAACAGCTGACAAGCATGAGTTGCATCTGCATCAACTTAAAATGGCAAAGGGAAATTATCCTTTATATGTCATATTGAAAATGATTTACAAAACATTCTGGACATTTTTTTTTTGCCTTTGCTCTATTTAAATGTGTATATAGCACTTATGTATGTTGGTTTCTTTGTTGAGTGTAGAGGTCTTTGTTGAAAGTTATAATGGTGAGTGCACAGGGATTTTTGTATACCTTATGCTTGAGGCATCTAGTTTGTTGTCTGGTGTTTAGATTGGGTGTGTCAAGTACAAATGTACAGGCAAACACTACTCAATTTCATTTAGCTTTTTAGAATACATGTAAACCATGAACCCCCTAGAAACATCTGCTACCAAAGGGATGTGGTGGGGATGTTGGGGGGTTCTGGTATTGGCGGACGTTTGTTTTTCATAATTTAATTGTAGTGGTTATACTAGAATGTCACAAAGGAATGTGACTGTGTATCAGAAAGTCAGAGAAAGAATTGAACATATACCAAATAGAACATATATCACCTTAAAGGGCTGTAGTATTTTACTTTTAACAGAATGCATGATGCTTTAAGAGTTTATAGACACCAAACTCTGTCAAGACTTTCATAAATCTTTTAGATGCAATCACTCTCTCTTTCTCTCTCTCTCTCTCTCTCTCTCGCTCTCTCTCTCACACACACACACACACACACACACACACACACACACACAATGAATCGGTGTGGTATGTGTGTGTAAACAGAGCTTGTAAGATATTGCACAGCTCACATCAAACATACGTATAGCAAACTTATATATAAGGGAGCATGAGCCACCCAGACTAATAAACTGCAAACTGTCCTTTGGTTAATTTGATAAAATCAGATTTGTTTTTCTTCCTAGAAAATATATATTTTTCCAGCATTTCATTCAGTTAATAATGAAATATTACTACAGAATTATCAGGAATACTTACGTACCTGGTCACTAACTAGTGCTTATGGTGACAACCAAGTTTGCAGTATTCTGTACATTTTGTTTACTGTTTCTTCATGTTTGACTTTCTTAACTGTATATATACTATATGGACCAAAATATTGGAACACTTTCTCAACCTTATGTGGTTCTTCCCTAAACTGCTATCACAAGTTGAAGGAACATAATTGTTTTAGGTGCGTTCTGTCTGACCCCTCTTTATACTAACCCAGACATTCCTGTAATCCTAAACTCGACAGAGGTTTGACTGTGTTAGACTGTGTTAGTATTAACCCACTGCACTGTTTTTAATACTCTCATGTGGTTTAGCTAAACCTTTTTGCACTAGCTCAGAAGTGCACTTGCACCCAACCAGCGCATCATAACATCTGTTTCTGAGATTTACATTTACATTTACATTTGCAGCATTTAGCAGACGCCCTTATCAAGAGCGACGTACAAAAGTGCTTTGAGTCTATAGCAATGAATAAATCTACACTGGTACGCAAGATTACAACCTTAAAATAAATATAACTCTTTAATTCTACAAAGCAAACTTGTAAAGTGCTAATTTAAGTTAGGTCTTCAATCGTCGCTTGAAGATAGTCAGAGGCTGTGCTGTACGGACATCTAGGGGAAGTTCATGCCACCACCTCGGTGCCAGAACAGAGAAGAGCCTTGAAGTATACTCACCCCTCATTCTGAGAGAAGGTGGTACCAGTCGAGCAGTGCTGGAGGATCTCAGACAGCGTGGTGCAGTGCGAGGTGTAATAAGATCCCAGATTAGGCAGATCTGCAAGAGAGTGAAGCATATAAATTTAGCTGAAATGATTTTCACAGAACCTTTAGTCACAGTACCCTTCACCAGTTCTCTTAAATATATGGCATACAAGAAACTGTCACATCTTTTTTAATAGGTCATGCCATCAGTGTAAATGTGTGACGTTGCTCTGAGACCAAAAGGCCCTCTGAGGTGAAACTAAAAGCCGGATGTTGTTTATTTTAAGTTCCCCCTTACAGATTTGTCTCATTATTAAAATCAAAAGCCTCCAACCTAAAATTGAGCCTCATATTGTGTACTCATGAAGAGGAGATGAGTTAAAAAGAAACAGATGGAGTGTAAGTAATTTGCAGCCTGGGAAAGCATCTGCAACACAGCCAGTGGTCAAAACAAAACAAACAAAACCTTTACAATATTTACAATGCAATTTTTAATAAGGAAATTACAGGAAATGTTGTGTGTGTATGTACATACACACATACACACACACACACACACACACACACACACACACACACACACACACACACACACACACACACACACACAAATATTTGGGCTGTCAATCGATTAAAATATTTCAACGTAATTAATCGCACAGCTGTCATGAGATAAATTTTGATTAATCACGACTTCATCGCACATTTTTATCTGTTTTAAATGTACCTTAAATCAATACTTTTCAAGTTTTAAATACTTTGATCAGCATGGGAATGGACAAATATGGATGCTTAGATGTATATTTTTAGCGAAACCAAACTCAGTATAGAGCATGACCACAAATCGTTCAGCCATTCATCCTTAGTTACTGTTTGGTCATGATTGTAGTGCTTTGAATTAGGCTGCATTTAACATCTCATTTCACCTGTAAGGTCACAAATCCTGCCACACATGTGAATATCTAAAGCAGTAAACAGATTCAGACCAAGAAACCAACATTACATTATAATCCTAATACCAGCCATGTTCACGCCACCAGGAAGGAGGAAAAGAGGAGGACCAAAGAGGAGGCTTATGTATGTGGTGAGGGAAGACATGCAGGTAGTTAGTTTAAAAGAGGCAGATGTAAAAGACAAAGTGTTTTGGAGACTGATGATCCGCTGTGGCGACCCCTAATGGGAGCAGCTAAATGAAGAAGAAGAAAAAGAAGAAGATCAGTCATGTTCACAATGTTTGTGATTTAAACTAGGGCTGCCATTCAATTAAAATCTGTAATGGCGACTTAATCTGTTCTAAAATGCATACTTTTTTTTTTACGTTTTTAATACTTTAATCAACATGGGCATAGACAAATATGGATGCTTTAGTGAAACCAAACTCAGTATAAAGCATGATAACAAAATATTCTTGTAAATGTTTTAAAGTAATTATGGTGTTTTAAATTATGTAAATCACAAGGACACCAGACGGATTCCACACGGACAGTTTTAATTGTCTGATGTGTGCTAAATGTGGATTTTGGCGCTTGATTTAATACTTGTCGCAGCAGTTTAGTGATTAAAGAGGTTTTTTTTTTTTATCTGAGTGAAGGAAGGATGCTGTAAACAAATGTGTGTTGCATTGCAGGATTTAATTTTGCCTTTTACAAATTTATTTATTATATTTTTAATATAAATAGTCAAACAGAAATGCACACTGCGTTTATAGAATTTGTGTTGTTAAAATGAATTTGCATTAGTTTGACAGCCCTTATATATACACTATATTTCCAAAAGTATTGGTTCACCTGGTCATAAGTATAGTATGTGATTTTTAACATTGCATTCCACATTTAGTCCCAATTTGCCATATATAATTCCACATGTGTTAATTCATAGTTTTGATGCCTTCAGTGTGAATCTACAATTTTCATGGTCATGAAAATAAAGAAAACTCTCAGAATGAGAAGGTGTGTCCAAACTTTTGGTCTGTACTGTATATATATAAGTTTGATTTGATATTAAGATTATTTTATTTCAGTAAATTATTGTGTCATCTTTAATCATTAGTAACACAAATCATAATGGATAGACACACACATACACGCCCCCGGTTTTCTTTCTACAGTCCAGATGTGCTCCTAAAGAAGGTATTGATAGATAATGCATACCTGAGTTAAGCCTTTTCTGTTTCTATGTTTATCCTAATGGATGAACATATTTTAAATTCCTCCTTTAAGTCTTTTCTAAGCACAAGGGTTTTTACCTGTCAGTCAATTAGATGAAACATTTAATTTTTTTTTGTGGTGAAAAGTGGGTCACAGAATGAGGGATGAAGGGTATGAGAGCAAGCAGAAGGGAGAGGTAGACAAAAAGAGAGAGAGAGAGAGAGAGAGAGAGAGAGAGACAGGTGGTGGGACATAGCAATAGGAAGTAGACTTACTGCTCTGCCAGAGATGGGCAGACGCTGATAACAAAGGAGATAAAAACAAACAGCAGCTCTGTGTCATGTTTTATACATCACAACACCCACATGCACAGTGCAGTAAATCCCCTGTCTATGCAATTTACTGTAAGTTAGTGATTTTTATGTTTGATTATCAACTTCCTGCTAAATATTCACATACTTTTCCTTTAAAATGTAGCTAGTGGCTGCTAACTCTGTTGAAAGAAAACCAGCACAACTGCTTCAAGTACAATAAATAATTACAATGAGACATTTTACTGAGTATCCTACGAAATTCTTTAATGATAGTATTAAAACCTATGAATTTGTAATGGAACTTGTTGGCTAGTTTTTGAAAACCATTCATTAATATGTACAGCATGCAGCAGACACTTATATACGAACGTGCTTTGTAGTCTCCATTAAAACATCCTCAAGCAAGTAATAAAGAAGTCAGTGTTTCAAAACCCAACTAGTCAGAAAGGCTTCATGTTGATCAGTGAAGACATTCACTCACCATTTAAATGTTCCTGGATAATTTTTGTTTTGCACAGCTCTAAACTCTAGTGAATGTTGTGCATTAAAATCGCTAGGATCAGCAGTTTCTGTAATACTCAAACCAGTCCGTCTGGCACCAATAACCATGCTATATAAGGTCAAAGACAATGAGATCACATATTCCCCAGGCCAATGTTTGATGTGAACATTAACTGAAACCCTTGATGTGGATTTTCACGATTTTACACATTACACTGCTGCCAAATGATTTTCGGATAAATTGCATGAATAACCAGGTGTTCCAACGGAAGTGGATGATTAGTCTATATTGTGATGCATATCATGATAATATGAAGAAAGATTGCCATACTTGTCTCAGAGTGGATTTCAAGCATTTTAATGGTTATTATAATTAATATTTATGGTTATTTATTGCACATCAGGATACCAGTATAGTTTAAAAACTGAAAAAATTAACTTTGTCAGTAAAGCAGCTAAAATTAATATTACACTGGGCTTGTAAAACTAGATATGGAGTTAGTCACACACTGGTTTCATTTTTTTCCAGAAAGTTCGACACTTTTTATTAAAAATTTTCTGGCATGGAAAACACTTGGGTAACTGTACTTTGTTATGAATCATATTTACTGTTGCAGGAATTTGATTATGTTAATATTAATAATCATACTTAAATATATGTACAACGAATACTTTTTGAAATGGTTTCTCAGTAATATATTCTTTTTTAGGGTTTCTGAAGATAAAGTGTCCTGTTTGCCAATCACATACTTCTACATAAATTGATTAAGATTTTGACACAGTATATATATCACATATATCAACTTAAGTTTACTTTCTCTGAATATGTTCCAACTATTTATTATGGAGAATAACTGTGACACAAAGCTGGTTTAAAAAGGTGTAAAAAGATTAATCTTTTTTTAAATCCAAAGACATTCACTTGCTTCCTAAACTTGTTGCATAATGACTTGTTTTCCAATTTATTATATACACCAATGTATCGAGTGTACAATATACACAACAGTGCATTATATAAAATCCATTGTATGGGGAAAGCCAATAACTTTGTAGTCTTAAAGTGTATTTTCTAATGCTAAAGCGGAATACATTTGAAATTACAGAGTATGTAAGACTGAAACAGAAGTTAAAAAAGTTTTAATGCAGTTCTTTAGTAATAGATAGGTTAAAACTTTCCATGTCAAAATGCATTTGTGTGTATTACTGGGATTTACATTCATTATTGAAATTATTGGGGTTCAATTTAGATTGTAAACACTGTAGAGGATTACATGTAGATACTGTGCTGTGCGTGTGCTGTGTGTACATTAGGAGTAAGTGTGTTACCGTTTACCCTAATCTCAAGTGTGGGAAGTCTCGAGTCTGCAGGGCCCCCAGCTTTGTGATTGCTGTGCACATAAAACTGGCACAACATTGTAGCAATGCAAATGAACATTTCTTAAATATTCTAATGATATAGAGTTTACTGTGAATGCATTTATGCAAATCTGTAATAGGTTTATACAGTGGCGGGCCGTCATCACCAGCAAAGCCTTCTCTGCTGCCTAAACACTATCCGAAGCACTGACCTACATTTTTTTTTCTTGGCTGCACTGCTTCCAGTACGTGTATGTGGATGTTAGAGTTTTTGTCCAATCAAATTTCAGCCTCTATGTGCTGCCAAGTCAATCTAATCTGCCCAGGGCCTGCAAAATCTGTACCGCTGGCCTTTTTACCTCAGTCTCTATTAGCAGTAAGTCTGTTACTTTAACCAATCAGATTACATATTAGCCTCACAGGGCCAGCTAGCTGGCCCAGAATAGCGTCAGCATTTTTCTGTCCACTGATTGGTTGGTCAGAGGGAAACTGTTACAGCCAAGTTCGACTGGCAAAACATGTGTGTAGCTCTGCACACAATAATACATCTGAGTTAGACTTTTTATGCCTACAGATTAAGAGAAATTGATTAGGTCTCGGACATATATTAAAATACATTTTCCAGAAAAGCTAGACATTGTGAGGAGGTCGGCCAACCCCGAAGCTAGCTAGCTTGTCTCAGCCCGGGAAATGTTTTGTTCTTAACCTTCAGACCAGTGAATATGAGTTTAGAATTAGAATACGAGCCACTGGGTTTATAAAAAATGAAAATTTACACAAAATATTGAATACATTTGTGTGTAGCAGCAATAAATTATGATGGTTTCAGCTTCTCTTAGATCACTTACAACAGTGGGCACGTGGTAGCCTTAACATGTATTTAGGTTGTTGTTGGGTCATGATATATATATATATATATATATATATATGTATATATATGTATATATGATTTGGACCATAATCAGAACTAATATTTCCTCCAATACAATATGGTGTTAAGGATAAGAATGAAAAATTACATGTGTGAATACAAGTTATATACTTCACCTGGAGAAGAACCGGTAGCAGATTGGTGATGTTTCTTTTTTTTCACCTTCTCTGTTATCAGAATCATTTTTGTGCATGCTCTGACAGATCTGCCATGCTTTTGCTTTTAGTTGCTGCTTTTCTCACCTGCAAAATTATCCTCGTCCCCAAATTCCTTCACAGCTTGCCATGGTGTCTGCATGGCAGAGTTGAATCTACAATGACTACATAAATTATCTGATGAAAATGTGTTTAGATCTCAACATATTGATCATGCATTTATTATGCTTTACATTTTAGCTAATGCATAATCAGTGTGGGGGTCTGCTAAAGGGCAGGACTCAGTGTGACCACCACTTTTGCCAAACACCTAAGACAATCTTAAGTGTATGTGCATGTTTAATTAGTTGTTCAAAACTTTTTGACTCATATTTTGTGATGGTTAAGGGCGTGCAGAGCTCAAGGGCTTTAACAGTGAAAACCCAGCTGTACTCACAACCTACAGCATTGTTCACACATCTGTTTCTATATTTTTCTTTTCCCTCACCCCTTCTCACCGGACATTTTAAAAAGATCTGAAAATTCTCCTATTTTTCTTTCACAATCCTGTCTGCTCTCTTATCTACCCTTGCTTGTCCAGCAAACAGGTTTCATTTGGATTAATTCTTGCTTTATCAGTTTTCTGTCCTGCTACAGGTTTGCTTCTTACTCTACCCTTTTCTCTGCAGTCTCTCTCTCTCTCTCTCTCTCTCTCTCTCTCTCTCTCTCTCTCTCTCTCTCTCTCCCTCTCTTACCCTCTCCTACACTCTCTTTGTCCACATCTGGTTTAGATAAGATTGGGCTTTACAATACATGTCTGGCGCATCATGCTTCTTTGATCTGGCACCGACAGACCCGTCTTTTACATTTCTGGACATAAGACAGATAATAGACAGAAAACGCTTGCTTCAGCTGTCTTTCTTTTCTTTGGAATGCATCGGCTTGCTTTTTTTCATAAATCTCTTCCTTTCTCAGTGTTATTGCATATGTTATTTCTAAATCTGTGGTGAAATGGTGTTCATTTTAGTTTAGAGTTCAATTTATAGGTTTCTAATATTAACACTAAACAAGAACATATGGGACAGATAAGTGGTGCTTCTCATAGGGATTAAATTGATGTCCAAACATCTATTCATGAGAGATCCTTTGTTGCACATCTGTAACAATGGCCTGTTCAGAGAGTCCGAGAGACAGACCTCGAGAAGGCAAGAAGAACAAAAGACGACAGAGTGAGAGAATCCAGTAAAGCATGGGCATTCCTGAGAGTACTTTGTCTAAGAATTCACCAGTATTATTTTTCACCTAAAACAGCAGACTATATAAAAATCATCCACTCACACGAGCCATAGTGTCAGTCTGCGTGTTTGTGTTCATGAAGGGTGTAGCCGTACATTCCAAGGGGTCTGCACTCCTTCTTGCCCTTTCTTTCTCTGTCTGTCACTCTCTCCCTCCCTCTTTCCCACTGATGTGTTTAAACGTGTGTGTGTATGTGTGTGTCAGAGAGAGAAAGAGAGAGAGAGAGAGAGAGAGAGAGAGAGAGAGAGAAAGAGAGAGGGAGACAGAGAGAGAGAGAGAAAGGGGAGAGAGAGAGAGAGAGAGAGAGAGAGAGAGAGAGAGAGAGAGAGAGGACACTTTGAGTTAGAATAGAAGCAGAACAGAGGAAATGAAAAATTCAGACAAAAAGACCTCTAAAGACCCACTAGTGTTTTTTTTGTCTGTGAATGAACCATGTGTGTATTATGCTGAAGTGTGTGTTGGTTCCAAAGCTGGTATGAGGGAATGGATATGAAGTCCAGAACTGCCACTGAGGAAAAGTATGAAAAGCCTTAAGGGGGATTTCCTCTGTTAGAGAAAGCTTTTCTCCTCCCCTTTCTCTTTTTTTCCCCTCCCTCCCTCTCTCCCTCCCTCCTTCCATCTCTGAAAAAATAGTCAGGAAACAAGAGTACCAAACCAAGCAACAGGCTCTTTGGCACAGAGCAACTTTTTGTGCTGCTGTGCTGTGTAATGGCAGTGAGTGTCTGTCCAAACCGGACAGCAATGCAGACATGTCCTCTCGGGATGTAAGTCTATCTGCAAAACAAAATCAGCTTCTGCATGGATAAAGAAAGATGACATCTGGATAACGTGGATTATTTCTTTCAAAATGGTATGACTGTTGGTCCTGCTGTTATGTATTGTCTACACTACAATTCTGATATATAGTGTACTGATTATGTATTCAGCAGAAAGTAGACTGGAATTGGACATACAATTCTAAAGCAGGCAGCATTGAGAGGCTTAACTGGACATAAACTTATGCATGGACAACCTGTCACTTTCTGCCTAATGTGCAGTGAGTTTGATTTAATGCAAGTGGTATATTTTATTCGGTCACCCCACCTTGTGTGATTCTGACAGAAATGTCAACCATGATACAAAAAACACTAAGCTCCACACAGTGTTTTGATGAAAAGCTCTTATTTAAAGTTTGTAATGCATTGCATGGATCATACTTATTTTTACACATACTTTTGTGTGTGTGTGTGTGTGTGTGTGTGTGTGTGTACATGTGTGTGCATGCGCCTTTTGTTGTCCGACTCCTGTCTAATACGTGGGGGAGATTTGATTAACACTTATTAGTTATGCCACAGTTATTAGTCATGCTTCAGGTTAACAGAACAGGTTTCATACAAAGTCACATTAGAGTTAAAATTTTATAAAGGACAGAACAGGAATATTTCCTATTATATTTAATGCTACATTAATGATTAAATTGCTGGTTTTAAAAAGTATGGATTCATGACCATGTTCAAGTTTCAATTAGGGCTGTAAAAATTAAGGCGTTAATAAAGCATTAACGCAAATGTAATTTAAATTCGTTTTGGCACTAATTGTATTAGAACGTTATGAATCCAACGCTCATTTCTTTTTAACAATTTTTATTAAAAATATAAATAAATAAATATAAAAGAGGTGAACAACGCAACAAACATTTATTCACAATGCCCTTTCTTTTCTCAGATATAAAAATTAATAAACTCCACAAAAAAATAATTTTTAATCATTAAATGTTTGTTTCCCCGATGCGCCAAGTCTGAAATGAAGCACCAAAATCTGCTATGATGCACATATCCGGCAATTAAAACCATCTGTTTGGAAACATAGCAAACGTTTTGTTTGGTGTCCTGATGATTTACGTAATTTGAAACACCATAATTGCTTTAAAACATTTAAAAAGAATATGTTGTACTCATGCTCTAGGATGAGTATGGTTTCACTAATATTAAACATATATTTGCATAAAGCATCCATATTTGTCCATGTCCATGTTGATTAGAGTATTAAAAACTTAAAAAGTTATTATTTGAGGACAGATAAAAATGTGCTATTAAGTTGCGATTAAATATTTTAATTGATTGGCAGCCCTAGTTTAAATCACATACATTGTGAGATATTAGGATTATAATGCAGTGTTGGTTTATTGGTCTGTATCTGTTTACTGCTTCAGAAATCTGTATCAGGATTTGTGACCTAAAAAGGTGAAATAAGATGTTAAATGCAGCCTAATTTAAAGCACTACAATCATGACCAGACAGTAACTAAGGATGAATGACTGAACGATGTATATTCATATTATTTGTGGTCTTTGTTTTTCCCATAAGTTTTATATCTGACTTCTGGCATATCAGTCTGGATGTAAACCTTTAACCTAAACCAGCTTGGGAAGTAAATAATATTCTAGTTATTTATACATACATTGTCATCTCATTTTGAATAATGCATTTAAATATATTTACATCCTTACTAAGCTCTAAGATCTATGTTAGGAAGTAGTTAGGTCAGGTGTCTATGGTAATAGGTTATTGTTATGATGAGCAGCATGGTCATAAATTCTAATTGGAGGAGGGTGCATTTTTTCTTCCCTAATAAATGCTTAAATGCCTTTCCTGTATTAAGGTGTTTCGGGGATTGATGGAATCACCATTGCTTTTTAGAATTTCATTTACAACTGTCTGACTTTCTGATTACTACTATAAACAGACTAAGATAGCCACCCTCTAACACTTAGTCCTTCGAACATATGAATTATGTAGCACTACAAAAAGTGTAAAAAAAATATACAGTACATTTTGAACAATGAACCTATTCTGAAGCACGATTCTGCTTTGCTTTATCATCTGTTTTCAGCATTTCCTATTTCTTTCTACAGTAATGCAATTGAAGCATACATGTTCTTTTGCCAATGTAATTACTAAGTGGGGCTGGCTTCTCTCAGAAAGCAATGAGACTCCATTTATGTTTGGTAATGAAGGCCTTATAAAAATGTGGCTGAGAATGTGAGTGTAATATAGAAGGAAAACACTTCCCAAACAGTGCTATTTTTAATAATGGAAACTGGTCCAAAATTGGAAGGAGCTGGGTTACCTCTATTTAATGACCAGCTTTTGATTTGCTACATCCAAAAACATTTAGTTGTCGGACAAATCTATTTTTCAACATTGTTTTACCTATTGGATTTATTTGATCAATATGATGTTAACAACAGTAGAACAATGGAATCTCCATTGTTTGAAACATTCCGCAAAATCGTCTATTACTGGCATTTCCCTTGTTGGCAGTCGACTTTAAGCTACATCACTTTAAAATGCAAACACGCACAATAATATAGTCCCACCCCGGACTCTTGATTGACAGCTTTCAGTGCAAGGCATTGGAAATGCAAATACAAACTGTGCAAGGATTCGGAAATTCAAATGCCTTAGGAATTTTGATTCCTTTTGAATTTTGGCAGGCTACATATGTGATGCAAAGAAAGTGAAAATGCAAATGTGGTAATTAATATTGCTATTTAAATATGACATGGTCATAACTCGTAAGACACAGGAAATACTGTTGCAAATAGTTTTTGCTCTTCCATTTTAAATTTGGCAGTCACTGTGCGTTTGCATAAGTGAAAACGCTAATGCAAGATTTGTCCGGAATATCCTTGGATCATCTAGCTTGATTATTTACCTTGGACTTTTTAGTGTTGCAGTCGAGGAGAGCTGGTTTTATTCCACCTCCAACTGTCATTTCATGTCCTCTGTTTATTAAAGCAACAATAGCTTACCTCATACAGTGTCATGTGATATTAGATGCTGGTATCAGAGGATTTTTTTTCAAGTATGAGAACAGGAGCCTGGAATTATTGTTATACTTGATATGATATTTGATGTACAGCCAACAGTGGTTTCATTAATCATCAGTGAATTGTTTCCAGCAGGAAATTTACCGAATTGGGCGTAACTTTTAAAGTCAAATTTCTGTCTACATAAAGTAACACCATGTACGGATCCAAGTATAGAGACATAATTGAGAAGTCAAAACATGAACTTGATATTTCTGGAGAGAAATATTTGATCTGAAAGATTACACAGAACGCTGCTAAAGCCAACAAAAAAAATCCTGATGTTTTATGTAAATATGACTTTTGACTTATATATAAATGTAGATGTACATACATTGTTCTTCTGCCACATGATTGGTTAATTGGATAATTGAATGAATAAGCAGGTGTGTAGTTGTTTATTTTTTGAATGTTAAAATAAATAAATAGATTTTTATAATATTATTCCTTGTTTTGGCTTCTGTGTTTACCTCTAAACACAAATCTAACTACCAAATATTTCAGAAATTTCCAGTTTCATGGTTTCTGATTTCCGGAGACTGAAGTGCTGTGTGTCATCTTCTGCTAAGGGGCAGGCCTCTGCACACTTGTTTTTGCTTGCAGAAGCCAGCATGTCTGTTTGGCAGCAGTGGTCGATGGAAAATAACAGCTTCTAGCCAATCTCTCCTGACACAAACAAACAGCTTACACTGTTTTGGTGTGGCCTCTATGGATTTATGCAACCAACTAAAAATAGTCAATAAGCATACACAAAACTATATTTTACACACATTGATAAATATCCAGCCATGAAGACAAAAAAGCTGATTCAAAGCATCAAACAGTTAGTATAACTAAATCCCCTGTAGTAAAAGATTCAAAGGCAAACACTTACTGGAATGATCTAAGAATGATGAATTGGTATTTAAATGAGAAGGACTGGATACAAGCAGCCAGTCTGCTAGAATATCTGCTATGCATGGCAAAAAACTTAAAAAATGCAATCAAACACAACAAGTCATTTTTTATTCATTCTCTGACAAATGGAAAACTGTGCCAGATTCACCTGATAACGCTAATGTGTTTTGCCCGAGGGCCTGAGCTGGAAGGAGAAGGCTTCGGTCCAAGCATAGGTTTTTTTTGTCATGGTAATGGAGTTGGTGCAATACCAACTAAGAAAAGAAGTAAAGGGGTATGATGTTGACAAAAGGAAATAAAGAGAAAGCCTCTTTTCTTTCATGACAGCTGCTAAGTTAGGACTGGAAAGTGCTGTGTGCTAGAAAAACTATAGTAATGACAGAAAGTGTGCGGAGTGTCAGATACATTTTCTGCATGTAACAAAATACCTAATCTATGTTTTAAATAATAAAATGAATTTGTATTGATCTCATTTTGATTATTATTTTGGTACAATTAATAGCTATTTGTAAAAATTTTGAGTAAATTTGACATGGTCCGAAAAAGAGATTTGTAGGCAAAATATGGCAATAATGGCAAGGTGACATTTAACCTTCAGACAAATGCGGTGCAAGATGTAAACATTAGGTTGTCACCTAAGAAAACAGTCAGTGATTAAATATTTCAGTTATATAAACATATGTTACACCCACCCGAATATTCATTTAGTAATTGATTTATTTTTAAGTGTTCATTATTATTATTATTATTATTATTATTATTATTATTATTGTTATTAATATTATTATTATTATTATTGGTCCGATTCCTGTTCAGGGAACCATCCCCAGCCACTCTCAGTGCCGGTCCCAAGCCCGGATAATTTGCTCTATTTTTGTTATCAACTGATTTGTGCCAGACATTTTTTTTTTTATGTATATAGTTTTCTAAGGAAATACTCAAGAAATTCACATTGTCTCAGGCATTTCAGTTAGAGATTAAATAAACATGATGTAAATATAGATGTTCAGACTGATCAGATGGATGCTGATAGTGATGGACAGTGAGACAACATTATCAAACTGATCATGGATCGCTTTCTTCCAAGATAAAAACGACATAAATAGTTTGAACATTATAAAAGGCAATGTCTTAAAATATACCTGATGTCAAGGCAGTTGAACACTAATGGGAAATTTTGTGCTGACGTGCTAGCACTCTCCATCACCAACATCAAAACATCAATTGTCAAAATGTCTTAGTTCACCTGGAGAATAATTCCAGAGAATCTACTCCAGTGCACATCAAAGTTGTTTTCATAGTTTATGGTTATTCATCCTATTAGTGGAAAAATGTCTCTGAACTAACATGGTGGTAATGTAAATGTGTAATTTGGTGGTATTGTGACTGTCCCTGATATAACCAATTCATGTCTTAGACCACTTTTAACTGGTGGAATGTTGTTTTCTAAACCATTGTGTTGCCTTTGCAGGATTTATTATTTTTCTCAGTCAGAAGTGACAATATGCAACATGTGCTACAAATTAATTCATGTGTGTTTTGACCCTGTGAATAACCAGCAGAGTCACACAGCATGCAAACTATAGAGTTATAGCCCTAGCCAGGTGTTAAACCACTGACACCTAACAGAAAACAACATTCTATATCAGTTTTTTTTTTTTAACCAAAAATATAGTTTTAATTGATTTTCTTATTGTTTGATAAAGCAGGTAGACAGCAGACAGGTGGAGCAATGATTGAGGCTTGGAGTTTGCATGTTAAAGCAGCGGTAAAGTCTTGCAAATTCTCATTCTGTTTCTGCATCTCTGTCCTCACCAGAGCTGGTGCTGAGTTTTGCATTTTTATTCCAAATTGGCTTTTGGGCAAACAGCACAGCTGAATATGATTGTTGATCGTCATACATTTTCTGTTTCTCATGTCCAACTTTTGATGGAAAGTCAAACATGGCATTTTAATCTTACTTTTAACTTTACGAATACTAGATTCATAGATAAAGTCTGTATATTTAAATTTCTCTGTACTAAAAGTCTAATTCAAAAGTCCCTCAGATCTTTTAAACATAGCTTTCAGAAACATTAGGAAAAAGGATTTGAGAGTAGCAAAAGGGTTGGAAGCTAATTAGAAATATCTATGTTGGTCAGATAGTAAGACAGTTAAACAATTTTTTTGGATGTGCAAGCTTTTTATTGTTTCATTGCAGTGTAAAGATCTAAAGTAAAATAATAAAGGTGCTACAGGTCCCTCTGTTTGGAATTAATTAAGAATGGCAAAAAAACAAAGACAACACTGTCCCGTTAAAAGATTGAGGGGAGGGACAGGAAGAAAGAAGGGAGATACCTGCTGAGAAAAGAGAAGGAGGGGGTCTTTTGAAAATTGACAGCTGAAAGTTCAAGACTTTTTCTGGTAAAGAATGAACGCATGGTAGATTAGCATCTGTTGGAATTTGGACCTTGTATATATTTAGGCTTGCAGTAGCTCAGTTATGTCTCATTTCCTTGGAGCAGTTTGATGCTTATTAAATTTACAACTAGGCTTTAGGGCTTTAGGTGTTGCATTATCTTTCCCTGCCAAGTAAATTAATTTGCTGCTTTTTATTCAATGATTGCTGCAATCAAAGCGATCAGTCCAGAAATGTCAGTGTTGCACAAACACTTGATTTATTGTAGTTGCCATGTAACACAAGTAAAGGCAGATACAAACATGTGTAGCAAAATTTTAATTACTGCGCTGATCTTCAAAATAAAGAAACAAAACCAAGAAAAAAAAAGCATAAAGAACAAAACCTTACCCTGACTATGAGCACAATAACCAGCTACCAAAAGAAAGTCATGTGACCTCTGACATTGCAGCGGGTTGGCAGAATGTAATCCCTGCCCAAACTTATAGTGCTGAAGGAAACAACCTATTAAATCTTTAGAAATAAAATATTGAAAATGTTTCTTGAGAGTGAGAGAGTGCTTAGAAAAGTGCAGCACTTCTATTTGAATACATGATTTAACAAGTATATTGTGGAGCAACTCGAGTGGCCTGAGTTGACCTAAACCCCATTGAGGGATGAAATGGAAAGCCAACTGTACACCAGGCCTCCTCACCTACATCATCAGTGTCTGACTTCACTAATGCTCTTGTATGTGAATGGGAAATTCCACACAGCCACACTTAAAATATAACATAAAGCTTTCCCAGAGGAGGGTTCTGGAATATGATTTTAATGGTTAGGGGTCCCCAGATGTTGAAATCCATTAAGGAAATTTTTTCTGAGTTCTTTCTTCTTTTTGTGTCTTTCTGTCAGTGTTCTCCCATTAAAGAGTCAGCATATTGTTAGTACCTCTGTGATTAAAGTATGTTTGAAGCATGTGTTACTTTGTGTTACAACACATTGAGTGGTCAACTATTTTTGGTAATCATAGTGTGCAATGGTGGGCTATTGCAAGTTTCAGTTTCCTATAAACCCTTGATGCAAATACATAAATGTGCTTCATACCAGAAGTGTGTACACAGGCCTTGACATGTATAACTACAAAATTTAATAGTGTGTTATACTGTATGTATAGTGCTGTGCATCAGCCCCCCTAATGGAACTGTTGATTGATTGGGTTAGCTGTGCACATAACCCTGTATTGTTAAAATGGTCTTTCTTCTGTGGGTTTTATCAGGTGTTTCAGAGTAGTAGCGTAACAAAAATATAATCATTTCATCGGAGAGCAAGCGTAATATTATTCCATTATAATAATTGCAAAGCATCTGAAAGTTGCTGATGTGCAACAAGGTAGCAAGACAAGCATGTAAAGCTACAGATCCATTCATGGGCATGTTTGCACTAGCTATAAAAACATATCTGATAGGTTCAGAAGTTGTGTGGATAATTTTCTAAAGTTGTTCTTTGACGGAGAAAAAATATTAAATGAAAAAGGGAATATAACGAATATTTCCAGTTTAGATTTAAAATGGATTAAACATGGATTCAATTTTAAATCATTTTTACAGTCTTAGTTGTAAGTGTACTTTGGATTATTTTTTTTGTATTTTACATAGCGATTCCTGTTATAATCAGGATTATAATTAGAAATCATTATGTGCAATTATTAAGTAGTGTTTTAGTGTTATTTAGCTAGCTAAAGTGTTATAGTAGTTACATTTTATCTACTAAATGTTTTAATTTAGCTGCCTTTTAGTAATAGATTTTAGCTTATTTTTTGTTAAGTAGTAGGGTTTTATTTTTATTATGTTCAAGTATATTTCTGTATTCCTCCAGGACAATACGCAAAGGATGCCCTCACTTGTATTTGAATAAAAAAATACACAAGAGCTGAAGAGAGGCAAGATGGCAAGGCAGAAAATGTTTACTGAGAGAGAGAAAGAGAGAGAGAGAGAGAGAGAGAGAGAGAGAGAGAGAGAGAGAGAGAGAGAGAGAGAAAGAGGTCAGCCAAAGGCTCCTGGAGCCTGCAGAGAACAAAAAAAGACCACCCTGAACTAGATGTGCGAGCCAGAGAAATCAACTGGAAACTGTATTTATTCATGAAAAAAAAGGTTCACTAGCGAACATTTTATATCGCATCATACAATATGGTATTTCAAATTACTTTCAGTCATACAGAGGTTTCAGTTGTTATGAAACACTTTGTTGTTTATGCTTATCATTAGATTAAAAGTTGTTGAGTTGAACATAATAATAATAACTTGCTTTCCTCTCCAGACTTAGACATACTTTTAATATTTAATTATACGAACATGCTTTTTTATAATAACAAGATTAAAACCATGCTGCTTCATCGAAGTTCTGTAAGAAGAAACCCAGATCTTGATGAAAAGGCAAACAGAAGATCCCATCTTCTAGGCTACAGCTGCAGTATATTACAGTCTTGAACACAGTCAGTGGATTCCACATCATCACAGCTCAATGATTCTTTAGCAGATAAATTAATTATGGGTAGAAACAAGCTTAGAAGAAATTCCCATGCAAGCATTCCTCTGAGGTGAGGGCACAACCTCACATGCACCACTGTCTGTTTTACTGTATGACTAATAGAATACACTGGACACTAATTTATTTGGCTGAGGATGGAGGCTTTTTTAGAGGACAAACTTAGACTGTTCATCATCTCCCTGCTTTCTATTGTAGCAACCCACAAAATGCAAGCTAGAATTATTTCACACTAATGCCTTATATACTAATAATTAATTATTTACTAATTACTAATTAATACTGCTCGAATGTTTTAAGCTTTAGGAACATGAGAAATGCTGTTATTTGTACCAGACACATATATTTTTTTTTTTGGCCTGAAATGCAAAATTAAATGTATTTCTTCAAAAATACATATAATGCAATACTTAGAAATGTGTTATAATATTGCTTGTGCATTTGTTGTGTTTTAGTGTTTGCTAGTGCAATTTGATGGTGTGTGGTTCAAATATCCCCATGTCAATAAGATGTAAGATGACATCACAGGCCCTGACTCACAAAACATAGCTAATAGACACATTTTTATCTCTGGAAAAAAAACATTCTTGAAATAGAATATCACTTTGGTCTAAACTGAGATATAATTAAAGAAAAAATTAGGTTCTCTAGAGATTTGTACATACTAGTGTCCTTCTGCTTCCATAAGGAGGCATCATGAAAAAACAATTAATGGAGGTGTTACATGATGTGGTATGTTTTCTGCTTCTGTGCTGTGCATTATTTTATTTTAGTTATTTTCCTTTACTCTGGTACTAAACAGTCATTGCAAAGTGTTCCTTACTATAAGGAAAAATGTTTTGGGGGCACCAGATTTTTCTAGCCATACATGGTTCTTCACCAAATTGTTGCCACAAAGTTGTAAAAAATGCCTATAGATTTTGTAACACTAATCAAAATAGGAGACCCAAACCTGTTCCAGCATGACAATGCCCTTGCACACAAGGTCAGCTCAATGAATATAATGCTTCCCAGAAGATCAGAGGTTACTCTAAAAGCAAATGGGAACTAAATGTGGAATAGGGTGTTCAAAAATTATGAAATACATGGTCAGCTGTCCACACTCTTGTGTCCATGTACTGTATATTTTACCCTCTAATGTGGACAAAGACTGAGGTATGACAATATGATATCAATAGTTTGTTAATAATATGGTCATTATATACCATAATATTATATTATAGTATATTATGACCATAATATACCATAATGTAATCATAATGTAATTATCATCTGTACCTTTCAATTTCCTTTGCTAGTTCCTAAAAAAACCCCGGAACATTAAAAAGCTGTGTTTGTGTGTCTAAATGTGCACGTGTGGTTAATTTGTGAATGCGTATACAATTTAAGTATTTATATGAGTTTTACTGAAATAAACGGAAATTGACTGAAGTCTAAATTACGAAGATATTCATACTGTTAAGAGAATTACAGATAACAATTCAAAGAGCACTTGGGTGGTTGTTCTTTCTGTGGGTTTGTTTGTTGTCTCTTTGTATCAGACAGATAAAATGCTTCTTGTTTGCGCAATCAGCAGCATCTGGCTGCAGATTTCTGGACAGTGAAATTGATCTGTTTTCCCATAGTTGTTAATAACTTGCTACAGATATGCCAAGGTATTAATTAATTATTTAAATTTGACACACATTTTTAATAAAGTTTGCAATTGAACATGTTGGTTTTAAGCCTGTAGTCATGTGATAGATGATAGCGCTATAGTTACAGTAAGTCCAGAATGACCAAATGAGATTTGTAAATCATTGTGCTCTGTTTTTATTTACATTACATTTCTGCCTATTTGTTAATTTAGCAATTTTCTATATCACTTTTTCTACCACATTGCCTGTAGCCTATATCACAGAACTCCGGGAACAAAGTGGGGCACCCCCTTGCTAAAATGGCGTAAAGCAGTGATTAAAATTAAGGATCCAAAGCATGACACACATACTGTACTTATTCACACAGATAAACTTACACAAATGTGTAATCATGCAAAATAAATTACATGCATGTGATTCATGAATCATGAGCATGCTTTATCATTCCTTTCTCTATTCTAATCTGGTCTGCCTTTGTAGCTGAAAAAGAAGACTGGAAAAAAACACTATTCAAAATATACCCCATGCTTGGTTGTATGTATGTCACGTTTAAAATGGTATGTTACATAGTGCTCTTCAGTGCTTTTGTGCAATATTTTTAATTATCTCTCTCCCGAACTTTTAGAATTCCTCCTCTCTGGACTGGTCCATTCAGGGTGCACTGTCATCTCTTTACCCCCCATTTGAGGCCACCGCTCCAACGGTCCTGAGCCAGCTCTTCCGTACCATCGAGGCACGTTACCAGGGAGACGCGCTGCAGTGCTTTTTGGATTACCTCATTCCAGCCAAACACATCCTAGAGAGTGTGCAGCAGGCTGCCTGTGTGAGTACAACACATTAATCAAACAACTAATGAAGTGATTTAAATTACTTGACTTCTACATCCGCATTGGACATTTACAAATTAGAAGCAAACATTGGAGGGATTATTTAGCACAACACAGGCTTCAAGATTACGGTATTTGTAAGGCAAATGTATACTTTCCGGTTTAATCATTTCAGAAAACATAGGGTTACTGACTGTATTCCTTGTGGAGTTTTCTGGACAAGATCCAAGAAGTTTCCACTAATTTTGTTTTATTTTCAAAAGAAGCAAAAGCCCTCTAAGGCAAAAGCTTAGAATTAAGTTCAAGATTTTTTGTGCACACAAATAAGAAAAAATGTAAATATTTACAAAATAATTTATCCTTTAAGTTAATAGAACACTAATATATGTTTTAAATCTTTAACTTTTTCTCTATTCTTCTCTCCCTAGGCTGAGTATTCTGATGTTTTGTTCCAGTGTGAAGGGTGGCCTCTCTGTTTAAGAGACCGTGTGGTGGTTCAACTAGCTCCCATTAACCCCTTATTATTACGTCCTGGAGACTTCTATTTACAAGTGGAACCATTTGGGGAACAGTCAGCTCGTATAGTCCTCAAGAGCCTCCTTGAGCAGGATGATCTTTTGGCACAGGAAGATCTGTTGTTACTAGCAGGTTTTAGGGCACAAGAAGGCCCTGCTGTGGAGGAGACTCCCATCCCAGAGACTTCCTATTCTTGCATTTTCACTGAAGCTTGGTTAAAGGAAATCAATGAGGGTCGTCTTGGTAATCAGCTGCATCAATGTGTGCTTTCTTCTGATCAGGGAATTGTGAAGGTGCCCTGGGCAGAAGTGATCAACCCTGAATTTCTGGACAGGCCAAAAGCTAAAACAACATGCATAAGTGCAGGTTTATTACAAGATAATTCTCAGGAAGAGGTCAACTCACAGTTTCATGTAAACATGTCATTTTCCAAAACACCTGTTGAACCAAAAACTATGGCCCTTCCAACTAAGAATGGTGTTGCAGTTTCACATCATTTAGTGAAGCGGGGCAACAAATTTGTTCTAATGGAACAACAGAAACCTGTGAGCAATCCTGTAGGCAAACCTGTTGGCTGGGTTTCCCCAAATACGTGGGACAGCAGGCCCAATAAAGATCTGGAGGGGGAGTATGTCGATCTACTGGATTTTGCCAAAGAAAAGGATCCTTTAAACTTTAAAGTAACGGTTATACCTTCAGTTCCAATGTCTTTTAGACCTCATTCCCCTCTTTCAAAGGAAGACAGCCCCCCATGTGTTCAAACATCAGGGCTGGTTGATGAGCCACATGTTCCAAAAAGTTTAAAAAATAATCAGGTTTCTAAAGATCAACAGAAAGCTGCAGAATCCAAGGGTAGGCATCGACAGTCTTACCTAGCAGCTATAAAAAACCCAGTGAGCTTTGAGAAGGCAAGCACAACATTACCCCTGGATGAAACATGGCCAGGCTTAGGAGAAACAGAACCAGCATATGAGGCACAAGGTGTTGACCTTGGGATTGAGTCTTTAAGCAGTTCACCAGTGCAGGGTTCAAACCAAAACCTATTACAATCCTGTCCAGAATCAGTTGAACATGATCAAAACTTAGTTCAAAGTAGTATGAACACAATGCACCTTTCCACAGCACTACCGAGTCTTAACAAAGCTGAACAGCCATTGCACTTGCTTAATAAAAAATCTCCAGAGAGTCTTCAGAAAACTTTACTGGAACATACTGGAGCAATTAATGTCAACAGGCAAGAACCGCATCAGATTTGGACCAATTTGCATAAGCATCACAAAACCCAACATTTGCCAAAAATGGGACTAAGGGCTTTGCCAGATCTTAGAAATCAGAGACAAGAGACTGGTGTCTACAAATGTCAAGGTGCAGGCATGGGAAGGAAAATAGATCAGTTTGTGTATGGCCTAGCACCTCCTCATAAATCACTTCAACAATCTACCGGACAGAAACCTTATATATTTTCTCAACCACAGAACAATCTGAACATGCTTCAAGAAGAAAAAGGTCAAATTGAACAAAACAAGCAATGTGGTGAAATTGCTGTGAAGGCAATGAAAGTGTTGGGGAAAAGCAGGCCTAAAGCACGTTCAACTTCCTTAGTATCCGAGTCATCCAGGGAGTGTTCACAGGAGGATAGGCCAACTAACAGGAGTCGCAGTGATGTCTATCCAGAGATCATTCCAATGGTTCCTGGGGTTCAGGTCCAACGAAGCAAGAAATGCACATCCTTTGGGCTTGTGTCCCCAAAACTAAACAGATGGAAAGCAGCAAAAAATGGTATGAAGCAACAAAAAATTCATTACATACTGCAAAGTTACATCTTAACATACTGTTGTTATTGGATCTGATGGGTTTTTTTCATCCAATGATGATTATGTTTAGAGAACAATGTGGATTTAATTTGAAACAAATGAGTCATATTTTATACAAACCTTTCTCTTATTTTCAAATGTATATACCTCGCTCACTTATATGTATATGTTTATACATAAACATATGCATGCGTGATCGATTTGAGTGATTGTTGAAGAGAAAACACATCTGCTTTGTGGACTATGCTCTAGCGGTGTATATGTCTGGTCAACATCCTGCAAGAGGGTCAGAATAATGTCATGTTACATGCTTATAACAAAACTGGTCCCTCAGAAGTGCTCTAATCAACATATGACATTGACTTATTTTCTTCACAAAGAGTGGAATGTGCTCTCCTGACAATCTGTCCCGACAAAAGGTCATCCGAAAGAGTACATAATGACATGGGGCCAAGTGTCAGAGGTTATAGTTTGTACAGAATTGCAGTATGGAATTTTCCTCGCCTCCATCTCATCCCCCACTCCAGCAGAAAGAGGCCATTTATGTTGGACAAAATTCCTGTACGAAGAGCCAGAAATAACCACTTCCCAACTCTACTCTGCAGGAAGAGTCTGTTTGATGTCTTTTTTTAAATAGAAGACAAGAAGGACTTCGTTGTAGTTAACAGTATTTGTTAATCAGTGGGGAAAAAAGAGATCAAGAGACAGAGAGGTTGAGCGTCAGAGAAAAAGAGTGAGGGACAGCACAACTGCACCACATAGTGTAGGTGAATGGTCATAACAGCATTGTTCAAATTAATCATTAAAGTTCTGTCTGTTAAATCCAATGATTTTTGAAGAAATGTTTAATATTTATAATTGGTTTATGCAGCATAAACAGTCTCTCTGTGAAGATTATCTTCTTCATGTGCATAGATATTGGAGTATGATTGTGAAGATTTGTGCTTATTGTGCTCAGTCACAAGGGCATTAGTAAAGTCAGATACTGATGTAAAGTGAGGATGCCTGAGGCTGTCAGGTCAGCATTCCAATTCAGCCCTATAGCTTTGAAATCAGAGCTTAATATCAGGCCACTCAAACCCTTCCACTCCAATCCATGTAAACCAATAGCCTGCTTTGTGCACAGGGTCACTGTCATACTGAAACAAGTATAAGTCTCCTAGTTGAGGTGAAGGGAAGATTTAATGCTACCGCATCCAAAGACGTCCTATACAATTGTGTGCATCCAACTTTGTAGTAACAGTTTGATGAAGAACCATATTTCTGTAAAAGTCAGTTGTCTCAATCCTTTTTTACTATTCAGTATAAATTCAAACTACATATGTGCTAGAATATCAATTATTCCTTTTTTAATGAAAGATTTACAAACATGTCTATATAGATGTGATATTATAGTTTACATACCTCTGTTAATATTGCATGTTTTTTGTTTATCGAAATTTCACCTTTAATGTGAGAGAGCAAACAATTGTGCAAATTCTTTTTATAATGGGGCCTGTGATAGTGTTCAGAACTAACATTTAAACGAATGTTTAAATTTGATTACCATACACCTATTAATCAATGATTCTGCTTATCTCAAAATAAAGATAAGGATTTTCTATAAAGGACACAGGACGTTTAAGAGTGTGTTATAGGGTTAGGACATCACACAAAGAAATCAATGCCTTATTTATGTAATAAAGCATATATTTGATTATTTGGCAACTCATGCTTTCAAAATGATCATTTTAATGCTAATTTTCTGTTGCATTTTTAGGCATGTCTGCTACTGGGTCAGCTGAACAAATTACCACAGTCCAAAATGGGGCAGTGCTCCAGAACTCTTCAGACCAGTTACAAAGCCTCTCTCCTGAACATGGAACCCAGCTTACTGCCCTTTCACATGACCCCAGCATCAAGAATGTTCTCCAACTGGGCATCATCTGTCTGCCAGGTGCAATTTGTTTATTTACAATACTTATGAATATTTAGTTAGATACAGTGGTGGACAAAGTACACAAAGCATGTACTTAAGTAAAAGTAGAGATAGGTAGGTAAAATATTGCTCTAGTAAAAGTAAAAAGTGCTCAGTTTAAACGTTACCTTTTTTTTGTTAAGAATTTGCCTTCAGATGTACTTACGTATCCAAGTACTGTGATTTACTCAGTTAATGCAAAAAGACTCTAATGCTCACCCCACCTCTCCTTTCTAAATGTATGAGTGAGGGGATTTCTCCAGGCCGTGGGTGCGACCAGTTTTATTAACCATGACATGATATAATAATTGACACGACCGTGCAAATGAGCGGAAAATCAGTGAAACAAATTAGTGTTTGTGGCAAATATTGTCTTTCTTCTGTCCCCATAGGCAGTCGTGACAGAGCTGGAAGAGCTGTGCTTGAAATCCATGGAGGAAAGAAAGGCTGGGCATCCCCTCTGCTCTCTCCCTTGGTACTTAGCAAAGCAATCCTTTTCCTTCACTCCATTCCAAGGTACAACAATTGCACAAAAAAGTGCACTGCTACAATCATAGACCTGCTGGGTTTTAGCAGTAAATATACACGTCTGTTTTATTTATTATTATTATTATTATTATTATTATTATTATTATTATTATTATGAATAATATTGTTATTATTTTTAAATAATAACCTGTATTTTACAAGAGAGAAGACATGAAAACATATGAGTATAGGCGTTAGGGTGGTTGATTAGTTTAGTTGTTTAAATGCAGAGACTTATATGAAATAGATCTTATGCTAAACATTTTGCATGCATGTGTAACATCATATTTTGACCACTGGATGGCAGAATGAGACAGGTCATTAAGGCAAGATCCACCAAGAAGTTTTTTATGGGGATTTAACATGTCTGGTCTGTTCTGGTTTATTTTTTAAAATTGAAGACAGATGTTAAGATATGTTGGACTATGTCCAGTTTCAATGCCACACACAATATATTTTTCTTATTACAGTCTGCTGTATGTGTGTATAAAAATACTCATGCAGAATGAAAAAGTTGTCAGCATTAGAAATGTGTTTAATTCATTAAATGCTTTAATTCATTGCTTCTAAATTAGAATAATGTAAATGTAAAATAAAGTAAAATGCAATGGCTGTATTTTTTTCTACATAAAATAAAGTCACTGAAAGCAGTATATTTTTACTTGTTTCACTCAGTATGTGTTTTGTCAACTAATATATCTTGAAAATGTATGAACTGAAGAATTTTAGATTTTGTTTTATACAAAAATGTTATTAGTACTTAATAGGTATTTCCACGTTTACACAAAATGTGACCCTTTTCTGCTTACTGTGGTAATCTAAAATTATTTTAATTGGGTCATATTTTACTGTTGTGAAGAGCAGATTTTTGTAAACCAAAACCCTAACATGTCATTTTTCATTTGGTGTCCTTGAAGTTCGCTCAGTTTTTGTTATTATTTGTGTCATGTGTCAAGAAATGCATTCAGGGGCGTTCAAGCTCATTTTTGGTTCACAATTGTAGATTCATATAGGAGTAGGACCAATTTTAACACTTATTACATTTAACCAAACTTCTGTTTAACCTATTATAGGAAACAAGTGAGAGATCTGGGATTGACAGTCATAATCAAAAGCCAGATTGTTCAGATTCCCTCAGTTCTCCATAAGGCTTTGCTAATGGTACAGGTAAGTTTTGCTGTTGCATACTACTCATATTGATCAAGTTAATGATAGAAAAAAGTTATAACCATGTCCAACTCCTACAGGAAAACATAAAGCACAAATCATTTTATATGACTGTTCTGTCTTGGCAGTGTTAAATAAAGCACTGACATATAGCTAACAAAACATAAAACACCATCACACATTCTTCTTTGTATTGATGTGATGTACACTTAAGTTGACTCAACTTGATAAGCTACAAAAACAAACACAGGAAAAATTCAAGTTACAAAGCGATTCACCATGTATTTGACATTTTCTACATTCATGAACATTCAATTACACATCAAACATTCCCAAATAAGCACCCAATATATATTAAGAATGTGTGCTTGCATAAAAGGAATTTGACAGATCTATTACAGTGTTAACCGTGGGCTTGTGCCAGTTTTCACATTGATTGATAAACACTTTGATTAAACTAACACAAGAAAATATTACACTTGTTTTTTTTCTATGAAATGTATATCTTAAGGTCATATCTACTCCAAGGATTAGACAGCAAACAATGATGTGTATCCAAAACACAGAAAACTAATTCACTAAAAATTATTTAATCTACTACTTTACAGGCTTCCAGTTGCATTCTATCAAGCAGCATCATAAAACCTTTTTTTTCAGGACTAAACATCAAACACAAACTTCTTAAATCTATAAAAAAAAAAACTTACAAAAATAAACCAAACACTGTATGCAACACTCCCTGGCCAGTATAACTTGTGTTATATGACTATACATAATGTTTACTTGAGAAAAGTAAAAATTTTATTAGATACTAGTCTTGAAATTGCTTTAGCAATACCCTGCTTGGCAGTCTTCACCATAACCTTGCAATTTGTTTTCTTTAGATAAAGGTATAGGTTCTCTTAAAACCCCCACTGGCCACTTGCTGCACTTCGATTCCCCATCTTCCAGCAGAAAAATGCAGGTGTCCTAACTCAAAGTTTCCTGCATCTGTTGAAATTGGAGCTATGGGTCGGGAACTTGTAATAGCCATGACTTCAGCCATTAACGTTACTCAGACTACTGCCAACAAAGAACTAGTGCCTTCGACATGTATGGTCATTCTGTAATCAATGATCTCTTTTTCTGTACACTTGTCTTTGTGATGGCACAAAGAAGTTTGTTGTGATGCTGCTCTTTAACCTGAAAAAAATAGAACATTTGTTCTGTGTTTGACATTACTGCTATCTTCTCTTTAAGGTAGTGCAACAGCATACCCAAAAGTGTATTGTTGGGGTCATGCCAGCTCAGTAATTCATTGTTGAGGGATATGACCCCATACTTGAATTAAACACCACAGTTTTTGTCTGGTATACTCCAAAAAGTGGGCAAATACCAACATTCTTGCCCCGATCACATTTTGCATTAAATGTATTTTCATGTTTGATTTCTTTACGAGAGTACACTGCAATGAGTTCAGCCTTTGCATAGCTTGCTCTCTATTGCTTGGGAGTTGACTTTTTCTAGAGTGAAATGAAAGTGGTCCCACCCAGTGGTACACCTATATGTCCACAGATAAGACAGTTTTATCATCCTCAGGGGTTCTGAGTATTACGATCAAGCCTTTTGCATAACTCTTATTAGATTTTGGGAATTAGGCAGAACATGGAGGGTAAGAGCAATAAAGATGCCAAGGAAGAGCACTACAGATGCAATACTTGCTTTGAGAATGTTGATGAAGAAGTATAGTGAAGGTCAGAAGGAGTTGCATTGTGTGTTTGTGGATTTAGAGAAAGTGTGCGACAGGGTGCCGAGAGAGGAGTTGTGGTATTGTATGAGGAAGTCAGGTGTGTCAGAGAAGTATGTGATGGTGCTGCAGGACATGTATGAGGACACTGTGACAGCAGTGAAGTGTGCAGTAGGAACTACAGACTGGTTCAAGGTGAAGGCTGAATTTCATCAAGGATCGGCTCTGAACCCTTACCTGTTTGCAGGTTCGTGGAAGGTTGACAGACAAGGTCAGACAGGAGTCTCCATGGTCTATGATGTTTGCAGCAGAGGCGATTTCTTTAAGACTGCAAGGGAAGCTCAGCTTCCCTTATAATGTCACAAAATTAATGGTCAAATATGTACTATTGTATTAACATTTTATTGACTAAAAATGCGTTAGAAAACGTTCATCTCAAAGACGAGTTCGTTCAGAATCAGTTACATATAGCAGGTCGGCTGACTCGATTTCCTTCTCATACATTCCCGCAGCGTCACAGTGGATTTCCCTATTGAAGCGCAGCGTCCATTGACTTAAATGGGGCTGCTTTGAACGTTTTTTTTCAGCGCTTCGAAACTAGACTGTCATTGGATAAACGCTGCGATTATGTCCCGCCCACGGACGCTCAGCATCTCTGGGGTAAATGGGGAGTGGGCTGGCCTGGACTCCGAGCTTCTGCGTGATGATTGGAGGGTCTGTCAAAAGACTGCATCTCCTTTTGACTGACAGCGATTTTGTACTATAAGGAATCACTGAAGCTATTCGCTCTTAGTCCCATTGCGGATTTCTCAAGTTCAGTCGAAATAAAAACTGCCGCAACCTATTTCTTTGATATTTGCTTGGCGAAATTGCTTGATTTTCATCATACATTTCACACAATTATACACCACATTCCTTGTTTCAGTTTTACAGAGTTTAATATTTTTTTTTTTAGATCGTTCATTCATTCATTCATTCCTTCATTCATTTATTCATTCATTCATATAACGTCAAGTCCTACACCCGAAACACAATGGGCCAAGGCCATTTAAGCAGCCTAGCTCTGCTGGCCATTGAGAGGACACTGGTCAAGTCACTTGAAAAGACTCTTAGTTGGTACGACAGGGTCACAGACCATTTTCTTGAAAAGGAACGTAGGGCAGAATTAACTTTTAAATAAATAGACAGTTTTATGATGTAGGCCGAAAATGAGCTTCCCCTCTCTGACAGACCAGTAGCCGCCACTGGTTTGCAGATAAAGTGTGATTTGTGTTGAGAGTAGGTAGCAGGTTGAGAAAAGCTGTCTCTAGGTTATGACCGCAACCCTAGTTCCCTGAGGGAACGAGATGCTGCATCGAAATGCTTTGGAGACGCCCCTGCGTGACGCGTTTCGACGTGACGTGAGAGAAGGTAAGCGGCGCAAGGATGCAGGAAGTGTGGCATGGAGACTCAGCATCTCGTTCCCTCGGGTAACTAGGGTTACGGTCGTAACCTAGAGACGTTTCCCACACTAACCAGACCTTGCCTAGAGAGTGAGGGCCCTGGCACCTGTGACGTGAGAGAAGGTAAGCGGCGCAAGGATGCAGGAAGTGTGGCATGGAGACTCAGCATCTCGTTCCCTCGGGTAACTAGGGTTACGGTCGTAACCTAGAGACGTTTCCCACACTAACCAGACCTTGCCTAGAGAGTGAGGGCCTTGGCACCTGCACGTAGGACAGAGGAGCCCGGGGTGGCTCTGAGGTCAAGGTCATAAAACCTGACAAAGGTCAGCGGGGTGGACCAACCTGCAGCTTCACGGATGTCCTGGAGTTACATTCTAGCGGACTAGGCCGTAGAGGCCGCCACAGTCCGGGTGGAGTGAGCTTGGACCCCGAGCGGTGCGGGGAGGCCAGAGGACCCATAAGCCGACACAATCGCATCCACTACCCACCTGCTCAATGACTGCTTATTGGCCGGAAAACCTTTCCTGTTAGGGCCATAGCAGACAAGCAGCTGCTCCGACTAGTGCTCCGACTAAGTGTCTAGTGCTCACACTGTGCTGTGAACGGAGAGGGGCAGAATGCCTGCAACACGACAGGTCGTGTGGGAGCCGAAGGCACCTTAGGTACATACCCAGGATCCAGATAGAGAATCACTCTGGCCATGCCAGGGGCAAACTACAGGCAAGACGGGGCCACGGACAGAGCCTGCAGATCCCAGACGAAATCGCCAAGAGGAAGGTGGTCTTAATAGACAGGAGGGAATAGGGTCTCTACTACCCCGGTAGAGAGACAAGCCGCTATGAACTGTGCCCCCTCAGGGGCCACAGCCACAACCTTCACAACTCCAGGCGGGGGTGAACTAGGGTTCTGCCCGCCTGCGAGTGAAGATCCCTCCTGGGAGGAATCTTCCATGGAGGGCCCTCACGTAGGGACACCAGAGCTGCAAACCATGGGGCTGGGTGAGAGAGAGAGAACCAAAAGATCCACCTGGGCTCTGTAGAACCTCTGCCATATAAGCGGGGTGGAGTCGCCATTCCCCAGGCCTCGGCCCCTGTCTCGACAGGGCGTCTCTTCTGACATTCAACCGCCCCGGGATGTAAACGTGTTTTAATAAAAGGAGTCTGTCCCCTTACCACAAGAGGACTGCTTACGGTAGCTTGTACAAGGGGTGAGTTTGGAGGCCCCCCCTGGTGGTTGATGTGAGAGACCACTGCAGTATTGTCCATGCGGACCAACACATGGTGATCTCTCAAGTCAAGTCAAGTCAAGTTTATTTGTATAGCGCTATTCACAACAGACATTGTCTCGAAGCAGCTTTGCAGAAATCAACAGTCAAGGTGAATGGTTGGCATTTATCCCTGATGAGCAAACCATGGCGACTGGTCTCAGGTCCTCAGGTCTCAGGTCTGGGAGGAAGTGTTTTAACCCCAAAAACTCCGCCATCATCTCCAGGCAATTTATGTGCCATGAGAGACATGGGCCGCTCCACAGTGGGGTCAGTGCTGCGCCGACGCATTTCGTGAAGTTGTGGGGCGAAAGTGCTAGGCCAAACGGGAGGACCCGATATTGGTAAGCTTCGCCCCTGAAAGCAAACCTCAGCGCACTGCCTCCCGGGGCCTTACGAGGTAAAGCAAAAATTGAGTCCAACTAATTATATCCTTAGCAGACCTGGACGTAGAAGTAGTACCCGTGTGTTTTATATCAACCTGTTGAAAAAGTATCATGCTCGTTCTTCACCTATGCAGTCCAAACCGACTTCAACCGTAGTACCGGTGGTTGCTGTTTCAGTGGAAGGGCGAATTTCTCCTGCTAGTACTCCCCTGAGGTTGATGAGTTACACCTCTTCAGGTACCCAACTCTGAGGCCTTAGAGCGGTTGTCAGAGAAGTTGGAAGGGTTGCCCCAGTTGTTCCAGAAAGACATTAAGGAGCTATTACATTAAGGAAAGACATTAAGGAGCCCCCCCGTATTACACTCTATTAAGGGGGCAAAGCAACACTGCAGTCATATACTGCAACCTGGGTGAATAGCTGAATTGTGTCACGGTCACATTCTCTGTAGGTAATAGTCTATTTGTGGTTACCTGTAACATAGTTGATAGAAATGTAACACCTAAAACAGATTTGTTTTCCTTTAAGTTTTTTTTTGTATGTGCTTGTCTAAATTTATGTTTAAGTTTGGTCATGCAGCTACTACCTCAGGTTTCTCAACAAAGACAGAAGTTCTGTTGTTTGACCTCACAGCTTCTTCGAGTTTTCTTGATTGAACAGTCGGTTGAAATTCCTGCTTGTCTACAAACACATTCCATATGGTTTTCTTTATACCTGAAACCTTGAATTTGTTCTGGAGACTGAACGGTAGTTTTTCTACAACAGGGTCACTCCCCTCGATGTGTCAAGGTTAATGAATCCAGGTAACAGGCCACTCTCTTTTGGAGAATGCAGTTGAAGCAACAAGTCTCAAACATCTTTCAGTTGCCAGGTATCTTTGTTTGTGATACAAGGAAAAGCTTCAAGTCTTTGTATTATTTCCTGTGCAAAGATTTCTGGACTTCCATAGAACTCTTCAAGATGACACCAATTTTTTTGTAAACCTAATGCAACATCATCCACGACATGACTGTTTAAACACTTTTTTTTGCATAAAATCAGGGGCAAGCCATAAAAGTAGAAGGTCGATTTCCTCTTTACCGGTTAGACTAAGTTCTCCTGTTATAAATTGAAAAGATGATTTCTATGCCCAGTAATTTTCTGCACGGGAGTCAAAAAGGAACTGTCTTTTGTGTTTGACTCCTTGCTAACTGTTGGAGGGAGTGAGCCTACAGCATTGCTCCATATCACATTACTTAGATTCCTTCTTGCTTGTTTTGATTTGAAAGTCTGCTCTAGAGCGCTGTATAGCTGTGCATGTTTCTGCACATACTCAGTTCAGCTCTGCTTGAGCTGCATGGTTCCTTTTTGAGGCTGACACTTAATTCTTATTCTTTAAAAACTACGGCTTCATTAATAGCTTCTTTCTGCAGTAGAGAAAAAAAATATATAACATAAACATCAGCCTCAACATGCTGCTTTTGATTGTGCTGTTTCATCCAGCATTTCTTTGCTGTTTTCTAACTTCTGCTTTTCCTTGTGTTGTTTCAGCTAGCGTTTTTTTGCTGCGGTTCCTCAATTTGACCTTTCTATCTCATCATGATTGCTTTCTTCTCCACATAACTTGAGCAATATGATCTGCTTCACCATAATGTCGTTTTTAGCAATTGTCCATATTCTTTGCAAGGCTGACTCATCCATCTTGAGGATGTAGTTTTAACTGTCTGTTGGATGATGTTAAATTGTCACACAGTCGACCCTTTTCTGTTTTGTCCCGGCGGTGTTCTGAATAAAGCACTGACAGATAGCTAACAGAAATAATGCTCCATCGAACTTTCTTATATAACTTGCTTGTAGTAATGTGATGAATAACACTTTACATGACTCAATTTGTAAAACCTACAAAAAAATTAAAATATACAAAGGAAAAGATTCACATTACAAAGTGATTTATGCTACTATTACTGCCACTGTATTAGTAAAGACTGTGATGGTCATACTGAACATACTTTTAAGATTAATCCTAGTGACAGATGCCACCCAAAAGAGGAAAGGCTTTGTCAATGGTTTCTTTCCTGATTTCTTTAAGTGACCTCAGTGAGAATTTCATTGTCACTGTATTCTTAAAGTTGAAAGAATTGCAAAGAACCTCTGTAAAGCTTTTTTTGTCAATATATTTTGCTAAAAGTGCTATAAAAAAATATGGAATTGAAATGGAATATGGAAACAAACATAAAATGGCCTGTTGACTTTTTAGGAGCAGGTCCTCCGTGCTGTGCACAGTGTTTTGTTGTTAGTGGAAAAAGACCAAAGTCCTCGGGCAGACAGACCACCAGGATTACAGGTACCAGTTGTTGTAGAGTGGTACACTTTTTTATGTATATTAGCATAAACAAGTTTGCAGAATTGTCTTAACTCATGGTTTATTTTAAAAAAACTTTTGTCTCTTTCAAATTCAGATGGAAATTATTACCTCACTTAAAGCTCTTCTTAAGAGTGTTGATGGACAGCAGCTGACAAGTGAACTTGGAGGATCTTTCCCTTACAATCACACTGAATGGATTCAGTTTTACCAAGTAAGAAAATACATGGTTATTTTAAACAGCTGACTAAGGTTTTCCAAGCTGCGACTGTTGAGCCCTTGAATAAGTCCCCTAACACTCAATAGCTCAGTTGTAGAAATTAAATAGTTTGAACTTGTCCTAGATTACCATGCTGTGCCAAGCACCATAAATGTAAAATGCACTGAAAGGACTTTACACATTGTTGCACTGACTGTGCTTAATACGTCTGTTTTTTTTTCTGCTTCAAATTGGCCCTAATGCTTCCTCATAAACAGCTCTCCGGTCTATCCTTTTCAACAACTAATTCACAAACCAAGCCTACAGCTACGAATCTATTAATTAAAAGTCATACCAAAAGAAACACCTCCTGTCAGTCACATTTACATATACTGATTTTAAAAAGATTCTTCAATTGCATAGACAAAGGAACGAACTGCACCATTTCAAATACTATCTTTTATTCGTCTTTCTTTTTCTAAGGCTGGAGCAAAACCAATGAATATTTGAAATGCTTGATGATTGAACGGCTGCAGTCAAGCATTTGTTGCTTGAAGTCCAAAAGTGTAGATGATTTTTTTTTTTACTTAATAAATGTTTTTCCAATGCATTCTGCCATAACAAAACCTGAAAGAGCGTAAAATAATGCACGGTCGAAGTGTTTTGCCACTGGAATGGAGAAATCTTTCATTCCAATGGCATTAAGGTGCTTAGCAAAACAATCCACAAACCACAAGTATTCTTGTGGTTTCTCCAATGTATATTGTATTACATATCTTAAAGTAATAGCAATTTCTGCAGTAAAACACAAGGTGTGATAGTGGTAAAATTATCTTTTGGGTAATTACTTAAGCAATAATGTGGATAAATGCCCTGAATATTGTTCAAAGAACTGTTGAGGGTAGCATAGGAGGATCCCATTTTAGTGCCAATAATGAACATCTCTTACTTGGAAGTGATAACTTGAAGCTGACACAGATAAATGTTAAGACAAGTTCTGATAATCTGAAAAGTATTTCAGTGGGTGGGTCTTTTATCAGTCACACATTCAACTGTAAAATGTTTTAGGGCTCTTAATTCATCTCCATTGGGAAATATGATAGATAATTTGCTTATCCCTCTCTTTTTCTTTCTTTCTTTCTTTTTATTGAATTTGTCCAAGAATTATATGTTATACTTCTTCAACCTGATTTTTCTATTCTTCTTTTTTTATTTTGACTTAGAGGCTTAGAGGTCTAAAAAAACTCAAAGACAGTTCTACCATCGTCATAGGCATGATCTGCACACACATTTCAGTAATGAGACATCCAGAAAGACAATTATAGCACATGTGTAATGCAAATAATAGAATTGTCACTGCATAATTATTGTTAATAATTATAAATCTTGAGCTTTTAATTTTTGAACAATTCTGTTTTTACTTCACAACTGTGTCCTAACCAGGACTTTAGCTTGAATGGGAAAGTATGACAGGCATGCACTTAGTAATAGACTTTTGACATCCAAATACTGCATTCTTATTCTTTGTCTTGGGGGACTAGTATAAGATCAGATGTCATTGTGTGTGTGTGTGTGTGTGTGTGTGTGTGTGTGTGTGTGTGTGTGTGTGCGTGTGTGTGTGTGCCACAGAAACTCTTCATCTTTGAGAGGGACCTTCATGGAGCAGTCCTGTTGTTACAGAATGCTATACAAAAATTAGACAGTAACCAGAAGACTGACACTGCAGAGGTACCAATGGAATCTTAAGATATATAGCATTTATCCTAGGCTAGTAAAAAAAAAAGTCTACAATAAGATTTTTTTAAATATTAATATATCACAGGATGTGAGGAGATGTAGCCAAGAACAAAAGAGTGCCATGAAGCAGGTACTTGAGGATACACACATGGTCACTCTTCAAAGGGATGGTGGTGCTATACTAGCCAGAATGAGGAAAGAAGAATGTAGATTTTCTCAGTCTGAAGACTACAGGTAATTGTTTGTCATTTAGTTATAGTAGTGTTGTTGTTGTTGTTGTTGTTGCTGTTGTTTTCAAAAGATGGCTTCCACATATATTTTACAAATATGAAATACAAATGTTTTAATGTGTAATGCATTTGTTCTTACATTTTACAGTGACTCAATGGAGGCTGTGATGTGTTTATATAACCAGGTGGAAGAAGGAGTTCACACATTAGTTATGAGGTCCAACCAATCACTGCAGCATCTAGATCATGTGCTGCTGCTGAGGGAAACAGAGGAACAACTTAACACAGTGAGACAACACTGTAGAGCTAATTTATAATAATTTTGCAGATGATATAGTCTGTGTTTGTTTTTGAGAATAAAAATGATTTAGCACCTACATAATGTGGACAAAAGAAACATATTTTTTCAAGTCTATAATTAATATAATTCACAGACCAGAGAGTGGTGTGAAGAGGAGGCTAGGAAATGGCAGAAGGACCTTGACCCAGCAGAAGAACCAAGGGAGATACTGGAGCAAAGACTTGCAGATGTTAATTATGTCCTCACTCAGGCAAAGGTAGCATAAATGTATTTAAATAGTTCTTTATACATGAATACAAACATAAACACTGAATGTAAAATTCACCATGTAGTGGCTTGTTATATACTGGATTATCAATTTGTATTATTAATTAGCGCTCTAGATCAGGGTGTCCAATCTCTTCCACAAAGAGCCAGTGTGGGTGCAGGTTTTCATTTAAATCAAATAAATCTACACCAACTTCTACCTGTTTAATTCTAATGATTTTTTTCTTTCAATAACTATCAGGTGTGACCCTTGGTTTTTTGGAATGAAAACCTGCACACACACCGGCCCTTTATGGAAACAATTGGGCACCCATGCTCTAGATGAAAAATAGTCTGTCTCTAGTGGTGGGCCGTGCATTTGGTACCTGGGCCTTCAGTGAGGACTTACCTGACTTAATCCACCTCTTAATACCACCACTATCACTTTGCGATTAGGGAAACCATCAATACTATACAAAAACACAATATAACAACGCATGGCATTACAGAGAGAGAGCTATTTCACATATGCACATAAATACCATTTTACTAAAAAGAAAGAAACCCAGTTAAGACCAACTCCAAACCTCTACACTACCACCACAACTGTGCACCTACATCATCTGGAGCAGTTCAGAATCAATATTTGTATGATGAAATCCAACCTACTCACCAGAGATGCATCCTCATAATTTTGCACCGCTCCTCAGAGGCTGTAATCCAGTGGTACCGCTCGTATTCACTGGCCTGGAAGTGATAAACAAACCCTTTTTCTGGGCTGAAACAAGCTAGCTAGCTTCGGGGTTAGCCGACCTCCTCACAATGTTTAGCTTTTCTTAAAAATGAGACCAAATTAATTGATTTTTAAGGATAAAAAAGGGATAAGAAAAAGTCTAAATCAAATCATTAATGCGTGCAACGCGCTACACAGGTGTTTTGTCAGTTGAACTTGGCTGTAACAGTTTTCCTCTGACTAACCAATCAGAGGAGGGCAAAATGCTGAACCTATTCTGGGCCAGCTAGCGAGGGGAATTTAAAATCTGTTTGGTTAAAGAAACAGACCCATTCATAATATTCTCTATGGTAAAAGAGCCAACAGTACAGACTTTGCAGGCCCTGGGCAGATTCGATTGGCATGACAGCACATAGAGGCGGAAATCTGATTGGATAAAAAATCTAACATCTACATACATGTACTGGAAGCAGTGCAGGCAAGAGAAACACTACAAAATTAGGAGAATAAACTGTTGGGAATAAATTAATACGATTTCATGGAACAAATATTAGAATTTAGGTTGTAAATGTATGTCAGTGCTTCTGATAGTGTTTAGGCCAGCAGAGAAGGCCTTGCTGGCCCTGATCGCCTGCCACTGTCTGTCTCAAATAGTAAAATATGACTTTAGATTAGATTATGTGGAATTTTTTGTTTAATTTGACTTTACCCCTTTCTAATGGAAAATGTTTTGCTTTATTCTCTTTAAAGGATAGCAAAAACAAAGCAATTGCATTGATGAATGATGTGGAGAGAAAAATCCAGGGAACATGTTATCCTGAGACTAACATTTTCCATATTCACATGACAAAGTTCAAATCCGACTTGGCAGCTTTCATGGTGCAAGCTGAGCAGCGTAAATTAAACCTGGAGGCATTCATTCGTCTGCTTCACTTTTGTGAACAGGTTAGCACAACCCAATTAATCTGTAATTGCTTAATGCTCTAAAATAGGAGACTATTCTGAGATAGTTAGTTACTTTATGTTGAATTTTATGCCAAGCAGAAATTCAGATTAATCAAATTAATTCAATTCGTCTTTTTTTATCAGGCTTTCACTCTTACTAAAGAATGCAGTCATTTCTTGGAACACATGGAGATTGGCTGCTACATAGAGACTTCCAACATCAGCAAGCTGAAATCTTTTCAGGAGAGATTTAAAGCCTTTTTGCCTGAGCACTTTGAGGAGGAGAAGAGTAACGCCATGACTGAGAAGCATCATGGAGTGGTTCGTGTGTGGAGTGAAGCTTGTTCAGTGTGCCAAGAGGTTAGGCAGATACTGGACGAGAAGCTGCTAGAGTTGGATAGAAAGCTAAAGCTTCAGAGTTTTTCAAAGAGGGATGAAACCATGGTGAAGAATGATGAAGCCTCTCCGTACACTCCTATTTCCCGCAAAACAAGTTACTCCCTGGCTCATGTTGAGGTCCAATCTCAGCCGTGTGAAGCTTATAGACAGATTCAGAATGCTCAGTGTGAATCTGTACATATACACAAACAATCAACATTGGAAAACACCTTAATGGATAAATTAGTAAAGTTTCCTCGTGAGCACTATAGTGAGGCTGATCTCAGAAATGATGACTTTGTCGGTGAGAGAAATCGAGCATTAGGCAGATCCCATAGCGAGGGCTCTTGTGTAAGAAGCTTTAGTCCCATGTTAACTGGGTCTCCATTGTCTGTGCACCAGAAAACATCTATGAGCAAACCCAGTATATTTCTACCTGACCGAGAATGTGTTGCAAATCATAAAGACAGCTTCTGCTCAGACTTTTCTGATATGAAACTAGAATGGATCCAAAAAGATAGCAGAGGTAAACCCAGCGTCACTGTGGATGACCAAGAGTCTCAAATATCTCGGCAAGAGAGCTTTTGCTCTAGTGTTTCCAGCCCTGGATTATGCTGGATGAAAAAGGAGAACTGCAGCAGGGTCTACCTGCATGATAGAAATTCAGCCTACCCCTCTAGAGACTCTATAACAGCAGACAGGCTAGAGGATACCTCAGACTGCAACTCCACCATAGAAATGGAGAACAGCAATAATTTACTGTGAGTAAACAAGAGAAGACATTTTGCACAAGTTACAAGAGCAACATCTGCACACACTTGAAGCAAGCTCCCATTTGTTTTCAATATGTGACTGTGCTTTGTTCTCATTTATTTTAAGTATGATGTCAAGTACCGGTATGCATCTTTATGTTGTTTATTATCAAACATATGCTGGTGATTAAATGTGGAGCATGAATAAAATGCAGGCATTATAAGAATAGGAGCTTGTTTTTTGTTATACTGCTTTATTGTACTATTCACTTAGGAATCAGGGTTTTTTTTAAATAACTGTTACCCCAAAAAGATTATGCAGTGAATAATGCAAATGAATCTTTTGAAAGTCTGAATGTCTTGACTCTTCATGTCACTGTGTTGTCTGGGCAGTAAACTGCAGCACATCATGGAAGAGTTGTTGCAGACAGAAAAGGAATATGTGAAAGCACTGGGATATGTTATGGAGCACTACTTCCCAGAACTCGAGCGACAAGATGTGCCACAAGATCTGAGAGGACAAAGAGGAAGCATCTTTGGAAACCTGGAAAAACTCAGAGAGTTCCATCAACATCATTTCCTGAATGAGCTAGAACTTTGCCTAAGACACCCTTTCCGTGTAGGACGATGTTTTCTACGACATGTAAGTACGTTTTAGGATATGATCTGCTTTAGACACAGAGTCCTCAGAATTGCTTTACAGTTCACATTCATTCCAAGCCACCATTATACTGTATTAATGTCTATCTCTGCACTTTGAGACTAACCAACATCTTTCCCAAATCCAGAAAGAGAGTTTTGGTCTCTATGCTCTCTATAGCAAAAATAAACCACGCTCAGACCACCTGCTGATCAATCATGGAAAAGAGTTTTTTAAGGTAAGAGGTAAAAACAAGGTAATGTTCTAACAAGGTAATGATACAATACAGATGAATGACACAAAGGAACAAATTAGATAGCAGTGGTTTGATCCAGAACTATAATACTGAATCTATGTGAGACAATGAGGCAATTAAAGGTTTAAAGAATAAAAAATGTTATGGCCATTTTTATCACCAGATCTCAACTCAAGCAAACATTTATGGTATTTGGCAGATGTCCTTATCCAGAGCTGCATTAGATTTACAGCATTTATACAGCTGAGCAGTTAAGGGCCCTGTTAAGGTGCCTATGGGTGGCAGCTTGGTATGACCGGGGTTTGAACTCATGACCTGTGGAGCCGAAGTCCAACACCTTAACCGCTATGCTATCACCTGCCCCAAACAAATTGGAAAATATTTGTGGGACATCTTTCCCCCAACTTCATGAACATTCCATGTGGGAGACATGTCTTTTGTAAGAATGGTGTTCATTCCTTCAGTACACTTCCAAACAAATCAAACATGTTCTGGGAACTTACTACAGTCTCATAACTTAATAAAGCATATTCTTTTTCTTTTGTTGTCATCTGGATTTAAAGAAAAGTCCTTGCTAAACATGAAATTGCATAAAACGTAAGCTTCTTTGCTTGATAAGTTATTTCTAAGTAGAAGGAAAGCCTTAATTTGTTGCTTTCCGTAACTAATCATTAGTAAATCCACACACATTTTTTTCTTCTGCAGCAAAAACAGCAGCTGCTGGGAGACAAAATGGACCTGTCATCATACCTGCTGAAGCCAGTGCAGCGCATCAGTAAATATGGTCTGCTTCTGCAGGACATGCTACAGGAGTGTGACGCAACGTCACACAAAGCTCCTGAGCGAGCAGAGTTACAGGCTGCATTAGAGGTCATCCAGTTCCAGCTTCGTCATGGCAACAACCTCCTTGCTATGGATGACATCCAGGAATGCGATGTAAGTGACCCCACAAATAGTGTCTTGAGTGTTAAACAACATCATTATTACTACAAATAACAGGTAAAAATGACTTGTGCAGGTCAATTTGAAGGAACAAGGACAACTGATTCGCCAAGATGAGTTCCTGATGACCTTTAGGAAAAAGAAGTATTACAGGCACATTTTTCTTTTCCAAGAACTTATACTTTTTAGCAAGACCAAGAAAACAGAGGTTGGGAATGACATATATATCTACAAACAGTCATTTAAGGTACCCACCCAGTACATTCATATACAAATATTTCCTATATAGGAACAAAATACAAAACTCTGTCCAAATTTAAATAATTTATTTTCTTTATTAATTTTTTTTTCCTGTATCTACAGACCTCTGACATTGGGATGACACATAACTGTGGTGATAGTGGACTGTGCTTTGAAATCTGGTTTCGGAGGAGGAAGTCACAGGACACATACACACTACAGGCACGCAGTTATGAAGTGAAAAAAGACTGGACCAAAGACCTGGAGAGGATTTTGTGGGAGCAGGCTGTACACAACAGGGGTCAGCAGACATACCTTATTTAATGTGTCTCATTAATTACATAGTGCATTAGCATAGAGTAGCATTTTGTTTCCATGATGACATTCCCAGTTGAAGCCATTGTATAAATGTGTAAATATGTTGTTATTTTAAATGAAAATGGGCACAGCGGGTGGCATTGCCACTTCACAGCTTAAGGGTGCTTGTTTTTTCTTCTGGAGCTCTGTTCTCTTTACTGCCTGTGTGGGGTTTCTCATAACTTCCCTGTGTCCAAATGGGTATCCTCTGGAGTTTCTGGTTTCTTCCAATCTCCTAAAAACATGTCAGTAGGTGAATTGGGTACTCAAATATTATATTAGGTTTAGATGAGTGTGTGAATGTGTGTGATCATTCTTCCCTGCATAGGACTGGTGTCCCATTAAATGTATTTTCACACCTTCACACAGAGATTCGTATGCAAGAGAGAGTCTTCATGGGAATTGGATGCAAGCCTTTTATGGACATTAAGCCCAGTGAAGCTGCCATTTGCGACCGTGCCATTAAGTGTGCTCTAACAGGAAGAGGTAAAGAGCTGCATATGCCTTATGTATTACAATAATAATACATGATAAATTGGAGGATTATTTACAGTAAAACATCCAAATAAACAATGTGGTGGAATAAATAATATGGTGTAATTATGGATATAATAATTTTTTTTTCAGACTGTAAGGCACCTGTTTTTTCTGGGCTGTCTGATATCGAACACGGGTATCCTGCCCAGAGGCCAAATTCTACTGGTTCGGCCAGCTATGTGTCAACTTGCAGCCACTCATCCTCCTCCTCGTCCTCAGGGAGAGGATCTGTCTCACCTGTCGGTTACCACATTGACCTTAGTAGAAGAGTTGTTTCTGTGTCTGAGCCTGGAGGTTTCTCTAATCTTGGAGAGCATGACTTAGACCAGGAAAACATCAGGCAAAATCAGCTTGGTGAGATATAACAGAACATGCTCTTTGACTGCATTCTGTCATGAGTTATGCTACAATACATTTTACACTTTTGTCAGAATATCTGTACTCTGGATAATTGTAGGATTTTGGTTCAGTGCCTTTTTTATTGATCTTATTTCAGCAGACAGTTCTGTATCTTCAGGTGAGAGTGTCAGTGGCTTTAGCGGTTCTGGCTACAGTTTGCAGTCAGTGATTTGTGGAGAACATGAGGTATCCGAGGTGTCTGACATTGGTCTAGGGAAACCATTCCCCCACAAAATTGATGACCAAAAGCAACACAAAGACAAACCATCTAAACTACAAAACCAAAAGCAAGACAAACCGCTTAAGGTGGGTTTTTTTCAATGCATACAGAATAAACATTTATTGTATGTGGAATTTATTTATTTATTGATTTTTTTACAATGCAGGTTCAAGGAAATAATCAAATGGGAAAATCCACTGAAGTTTGAAGATATTTAACCACAGATTTTAACCATGGAGAATTTGCAACTCTTGGATCAACTTGTAAACTTTGTAAAATGCATGCTGGTCCTCTTAATATGACCAGAGAAAGCTCTCCTTCACCAGGATAGTCATATCCTGTGAAGAAGAGTGAGAGTATACAACATACTATTTATTATTGTTTTTTTTTAGAATCTGCTTACTCATTAGCAATACATCATTTTTTTTACTCTGTTTGATATCCAAAATGTTTATTATCCAAAGTTACAGTTGCTTGTGGTTTGTTTATGCATTTTGTCTTTCCTTTTCTGTATGATCTGATTGGTTATTTTCTTATAAATATGTATATGCAGTATTGCATAAAAGAGTGAAAAATACTGATTTTCTGCATATTCGCACCCGTATATGTCTGACCACAAACGAAAATTTGAAATCTCTTTCTACCTGCCTAAAAATTGGTAAGTGCAATAAACAAAGGGACACTAAAGCTAAAATGTAGAAAAGGCTGTAAGAAAGGGAGACTTGGACTAGATTCTTTTTGCAGATAAGATCAGTCATCCTTGTCTCAGACATTCAGAATATGGTACTATCACATTGGGTTTTTATATACATTTTTATTTAATTATTTTAATAAAAACTTCTGCACTTTTGAATATGGACAGTTTTAGTAATTATCATAAGACAATATTAAACAGTTTAAGATTAGCATTGGGGTCTCATTTATTAATGATGCATTGTTTTGTTCCTAAACATTTTTTATGCATAGAATGGGATTTATCTCATTGTTCTACTGTGTGAGTATTTTTTACACATACTCCTGGTTTGTCAATAATATCAGCAAAAGTGTCTTTAAAGTGAAAAGTGACTGAAAGCATGATTATCCTGTGTTTTGTGGTATTAAAATGATGCAGACAAGTTAAATACTGTATAAACCTTAAGTAAACCTGAATAATAATGTCACATACAAACAGGGATAATGTCTTCCTTGAAGATTTGGCAATTGCATCTTTGCACTGTGGAGAAATTTTTAGAAATTCTTGGACAAAAATTAAAGTCTGTTAAAGCAGTCTGATTCAACAATACATACAAACAAAAGTGTCTTAAAATGCATTGTGATTCTGAGACCCTACAGCACAATGCAACATCACAAAAAAATAAATTCTACTTTTATACTTAAGCATCAGTATAGACTCACATTTTGTTTCTACAAGACATGCTGTGGTAGGTGATGTGTTTTATTCCTGTATTAAGTTAAAGTACATTACCCTGCCTAAATATTTTTCCCATTAAGTACTTCTTTTATATTTCATTTATCAGAGTAAAAATACTGATCTATGAAATGTTATTATGTGTTATTATAATTGATGCAAATCACTGTTATATTCTTTAGCACATCATTCATTTTTAAAGAGAGTTTTTAATTGCTACCAACACACTCTGAGGATCCTAATGCCACACACACTCTTGCGAAAAGCAAAGGTTCACAACAGGTTCTCATTTAACAATAAACAATTTAGATAGATAGATAGATAGATAGATAGATAGATAGATAGATAGATAGATAGATAGATAGATAGATAGATAGATACTTATAGCAAGGACATAGTAAAATGCAGTGAAGGTAAAACAAATCCCCAATTCAATAAACTTTAATAAAGTAAGAAAAATGTGTGTTGATACAGTAAAGAACTAAGAACACAGGGTATTGATAGTGCATTGTAGTATTATATACAGCTGCACCACATCTGCTTCTAAAGAACCTTAATTTCAAGCATCTGTGCATGAGTAATGTCTACTCAGGGCAAAAAGAGAGAAAGACAGAATTTCAAACCACATTATGTATTATAGTGAAGTTTTTGGAAGACTTTCGCAATACATACAGAGAACTAATCACCCGAAGTCACAGATGATACGTTTAGTAAACCTACCAAGTACAAGAGCGAGATACAGTAGATTTCTACTGAAATTAAAGTGAACTTTCATTAGATGGATTTGATAGATTCAATTAGATCACTAAATACAATTGTGACAAATAACTACATATGCATGTGAACAAACCTGATGATATAGAATATAAAATATAAGTTGTATTTTCTGATATCTAATTTTGGGAATATTTACAATAGATTCGATTTTTGTTTTTATTTTTCTGTTTAATTTTGGCAATTGAATGTTCACAACCTCTTCTGGGAAGAACCCACCCTGGAGTTGTGTAGGCATGTGAGAAAGATGTAGCACCAGATAATCACAGGTGTCAAATCCAGACAATATAATCATTGCTTTTTACTTATTGGCATAGGTTTTTATTTTGTTTTATTTTTTGCAGAAAACAATCTTGTCAAATGTATCACCATGACTTCCAACCTACATGTGCTATTGTTTTGCAGCCTGGCATGTACAATTGATATATGAAATCTGAAATCGATCATTTATTTTTTGATTTATTGTTTGGCCAGAAGTTACTGACCAAGCACAAAATAGTACAGACTGTATTTGTATGGTGTAGAATTGCAGTTTCCCCTTAACGTAATTAACAAGCCTTAAACTTGTTCCATCATGGCAGTGCCACATGTAAAAACAAGAAGTTAGAGAAATTGAACACTGAAAGGTCTACACATCTTCTTAACTAATTATTCAAAAATTACATTTTTACTATTAAGAAAATGGGGACGAATACCTTCATGTCATTGCAAACTTAAATGATTAGACTTCTGCAGAACACAAAAGAAAATATATTGTACAATGCATTTTTAAATAAAAGTCGCATGACAAACAATCAAGAATCAAGAAAGTGAAGTCTCTGACCCTGGAGAACTCATTAAATCATTATAATTGACTCCTATGAGTCCTGAAAAGTACAAAATGTTTTTCTAGGCTTTGTAGTCTGCTGATGGGAGCAGTTACATGTGAATATGGGACTCTATTTTTTAATTTTTTATTTAATTTTTTAAAGATCATTGTGCTCACAAAGCTAGTTAAATGCAGTTTCCCATTTTGTTCGCGCTCATTTACAAAGTTCGAAAAAGTAAAAAAAAAATGTGTGGAAATAAACACAGTTACCTTGGACAGTTTGTTTAGATTTTCTACATCATTGCCCAGGACTGTAATGAGGCTACTCTCAACACTCTCAGTGTTTAATGTGCCTCCTTATGTCGGTAAATTATACCATTGCTCTTACAAAAGAAAAACTATATCAAATATTCAACATACAAAAAAGTTTCAAATTCTAGAGGTCTATAGAGGTGTAATATTTGCATGAATTTAGATTACAGCCTGATTGTTCTAATCCTTAGGATTTTTTTCTTAATCTTCCTCAATCTTTAAGAATAAAAAACAAAACAAATTGAGCACAGTTTATGTGGCAAAGATTTACCCATCACACTTTAAAACAGTAAACTTACCTGTGAGGTGTGAAACAAAGCTGGTCATCTGGTATTAAGATTAATCACAAGAAATACTTACAGAAATATGGCAAATAAAAGTAGATTCTTTAAGTGTAATGGTTAAATATTTCAGCAACACCAACATTTTCCCTTACATGCCACTTTTAAGTGACATTTAATGCATTGTAATGTCAGTTTGTTCATAGCAAAGTTAATTCCTAGCTTATATTGTCAGTGGTTTCTCAATTTGAAGGAGGTAAGGAGTCCTAACAAGCCCAAGGCATGTCTGAGAACGGTCTTGTCCAGGCTTTTACAGTTTTACAAAGAAGTTGACCTTAACAGCAAATAACCGAATTGAAATTGAGCCTTGATTACATGCTTCACAAACTCCAATTCAGATTTTTTTTTTTCCCAGAAACTACATCAGCCAAATGGCATTTAGCTGCAGACTCCCGCATGGTGCTTTTGTTTATATGCAACTAACTAGGTAAAAGGCAAAAGCACACAAGCACTGGACAGTGAATAACTGGAAAAAGGTCTGTGGACAGATGAGTCCAAATTTGACATTATATAACAGCAGAACTTGTACAAGATAAATTATGGGAGAGAATATTTTACCAGACCACTTTACAGTCAATGTTAAAACGGTAAAAGTTTAATGTTTTGGGGTTGTTTTGGAGGTTGGAGGTTTACTCTGGGTAAAAGAAATACTGAACCAATGTGGCTACCATTCCATACTTCAACGGCGTGACTTAAAGTAACTGTTACTTAGAGAGAAAACAGGCGGATTGCGTGTCATATATGATGAAATTACCAGCTCATTCACCACACCTAAATCATACTAAACTGCAGTGCAAACTGCAAGTGTTTGTCATACATACATTGTAAATACATCATACACACCTTAAACCTACACTACCAGACAAAAGTTTGGTGATTCTAAAGGCCAGGTCATCTGATGCATAATTTAATTTATCCTTCTTTTTAGATTAAATGCAACTATATTGCCATTGTGCAGAGTACTAGTACAGGGCCAATGAAATGCAGTTAACGTCCAACCAAAAATGCAAATAGTATATAAATAATGTATATAAATAAACAATTTTAATTAATATAAATATGTATATGCAATAATGACAATATAATAACTGTATATATATATATATATATATATATATATATATAAATATATATATAATGACTAATGACCATAACAGGTAACATGAGTTAGAATGTAGAATAGTGCAAAAAAAGCAACATGAGGCTTAGAAAGTTGTAATTTGTGCAACAGTAAGATAATGTACAACAGTCAGGGGCAGTAACAGTAAGAGGCATCATAGGAAACAATGTAAGTGTAAGATAGGTAAGAATGTCACCATCACCTGCGGGCCTTTTTTTTTAAAATAGCTCACAAATTTGTTATTTCAGAACTTGTGTCTGATTTCGACTTGTGTGTATTAAACTGATAGCCCTTCACATTGATTGGTACCCAAGAAGTAGCTCTCAGTTTCAAAAGGTTGGTAACCCCTGATGTACAGTGTAATTGTTTTGCGTTGTGTTAAGTTTACTGAGCTGGATGTAAAGATCATCATTTATTTATAGTTCAGAGTTTAGCAGGCTGACAGCTGAGGAAAAGAAACTGAGGAAAGGTTCCTGAGTCTGCTGGTGGGACAACAAAAGGCTCCAATACCATCTCCCAGATGGGAGAGGAGTAAAGGGTCCATGGCTGGGGTAAGTGGTGTCAGCATTTCGTTGTCAGCATTTGTGGTATATGTTATTGGTCAAGGGTCGCTAAAATCCAGTGATGTGTTGGACAGTTTTCACTACCCGTTTGAGAGAATTTGGATCCGAGACACTGCAATTGCCATATCACACTGTAATAGTTAAATACTTTCGATTGTACCACGGTAGAAGTTCAGCATGGTGTGGGGGGATATGTGAGAAAGATTGTTGTTAGCACACCCCATTGTCAGGTGCTAAACCTCTTCCCTCTAGGCCCTTTCACCTTCGTTGCTGATCAGGGCACCATGGTATTGCCTGCAAACCTGCAAAGTGCGAGGTGTGATGAGGTCTCTGAGGTAAGATAGTGCTGGTCCATTTTTGGCCTTGTAGGCAAGCATCAGTGTTTTGAATCTCATACGTGCAGCTACTGGAAGCCAGTGAAGAGAGCGCAGCAGTGGGGTGGTGTGGGAGAACTTGGACTGATTGAACACAAGTCATGCAGCTGTGTTTTGGATCATTTGCAGTGAATGAATAGCATTCAAAGAAAGACCTGACAGCAAAGAGTTGCAGTAGTCCAGTCTTGAAATGACAAGAGACTGAATAAGCATGTGAGGACAGAAATAGTCGAATACTTTGGATGTTGTAGAGAAGAAACCAACAGGAATGAGCCACAGTAGCAACATGTGAGAAGAAGGACAGTTGATTGTCCATAGTTACCCCGAAGTTACAAACAGTGGCTGAAGGGGAGAGCAGAGAGTCATGAAGAGTTATTCGGAGATCTTGACCTGGAGATAATTCAACTGGGATGACCAGCAGTTCTGTTTTGCTTGGGTTGAGTTTAAGTTGATGAGCAATCATCCATGAACATATGTCTGTCAAGCATGCCGAGATCCAAGCGTAAGCTGTGGTATCTGAAGAAGGGAAAGAAAAGATGAGTTGAGTGTCATCTGCATAGCAATGGTAAGAAAACCCATGTTAGGATATGACTTTACCAATAAAGTGGGTATAGAGGGAAAAAAGGAGGGGACCAAGTACCAAGCCTTGTGTGACACCAGTGGTGAGCCTGCTTGAGGCAATTGTGGATCCCCTCCATCTTACCTGGTATGAGCGACATTCCAGGTAGGAAGCAAACCATTCCCATGCTGTTCCGCAAAAACCGAGGCTCTTGAAGGTAGACAAGAGAGTCTTGTGGTTGACTGTGTCAAATGTTGCTGAAAGATCCAGGAAGATAAGTACAGTACAATGTCACCAGTAAAATGTCACCAGCAAAGCACCCGACACTTTCACACCTCCTCCTCTTTGCTTCACAGTGGGAAAAACAAAAGAAAGGAACCATCTGTTCACCCTCTCTAAGTCTAACAAAGACAACATAGAACCAAACATATTTTAATCGGAATCTTGTCAGACCAATGAACAGTTCTCCAGTGATCTAATGATCTAACCCTAACCCTAACCTTAACCCTAACCCATTCCTTGTTTTTCTTGGCCCCAGCAAGTCTCCTCTGCTTGTTATTCTTCTTAATTATTGGTTTCTTCAACCACGAAGCCCTGTCTCCTCTGTGGATGTTGAAATATGTCTGAAACTTGATTTGAAGAAAATAAATATCACAAATTATTTCTTGATAAGGCACACATGTGAACTGAAAAAACCCATTGCCGTTGACTTTCTTGCATTTTTGACAGTGGAGATAGTGTTCTTACGGTCATATTCAGCATTTTTTGACTTCCAAACACTTTAAGTCGAGTTGATATAAAATAACTCAATTTTGTTCTCATATAAACACATCACATTCTCCCAAGCTTACTCTGAATCATTCAGGTGTTCATGTGCATTCTTGAGCAGAGAGACCTTGGTGTGTTACCAATGGTTTTCTTGGTGACTGTGGTCCCAGCGCCATTGAGATCATTAACAAGCACCTCCAGTGTAATTCTAGGTTGATCCCTCACCTTTCTCAAAATCATTCTTACCCCATGAGGTGAGATTTTGCATGAAGCTCAAGAACAAGGGCAATTTAATTATCTTGTATTTCTTCCATTCTCGAATTATCGCACAAACAATAGTCTCTTTCTCACCAAGCTTCTTGCTGGTTGTCTTGTAGCCAATTTCAGCCTTGTGCATGTCTTCTTTCTTGTCCCTGACATTCCTTTGACAGCTCTTTGGTCTTGCCCATGGTGGTGGAGAGGTTTGTATTGAAGAGGTTGATTCTGTGATAACTGTCTTTTATACACGCCCCAAGTTGATATTAGGAGTTCTTTCTTAATGGGACAGGACTAATGTAGGTATGTGGGAATCAAAATTCTTGCTGGTTGGTAGGGGACCAAATACTTATTTCACTCAATCAAATACAAATTAATGTACAGTGGAACCCGGTTATGTCGCCGGCCTAGGGGACGCCAAAAAGCATTGAGATAACCGATGATCGAGACGAAAACCAACATTGCGGCAATATATTAATGTGCTTGATGTTTTAAGTACATGATGTGCGTTGATAAATGTGAATGTGCATGTACGTGTTTTTGGAAGTTTTTTACACAACAGCGTTGCCACGATTTGTTTGAAGAAGGCATGCTATAAAAATGTACATACATGTTAGTTAACAACAAAAGGCATATGTGCACCAACTAACAGCAGAGATTCACCAGTATACAATACAAACCACCATCGATTCTCGATACAAAACTTTATTATATTCTCCAACATTGCAACACAAAGATTGCTCACAAAATCACAAAAAAACAAAAAATATTCGCATATATAAGATGCACCCTGGGTGAGGGGTATGTAAAACTTTCTATAAGACGCGTCTTATATACGTGAAAATACGGTAGTGAGATGGTGACGTGGCAAAAGTCAGCGATTGGTCATGGGGATCGAGATAACCGACATTAAGTGGAAAGTTTGCCCCCCCCTGTGGTCGAGATATTAGGGTTTGGTGACATATAAGAATCGACAAAACCGATGAGAAAATGCTAAGACAAAGTGAAAATTTGCCAGTTCCACTTCAAAAACGTCGACTTAATAGGGTTGGCGAGTTAACCAAGGGCGAGATAAGTGGGTTCGACTGTATAACATTCCTTTAAAGTTTTTTTTAATGGATTTTTTATATCCTGTCTCTCTGTTAAAAAACCTACAAAAGAATTTCTAGACTTCATTTCTTTGTAAGGAGTGAATTCACAAAATCAGCATTGGATCAAATAATTATTCTCCCCACTGCATAATAATATAAAATATTACATATTTTTTTTTACTATCATACATGTTCTGTCATATTTTGGATGTATTCAGGATAATGTACAGTGTTAAAAATAATCAAAAATTAAAAAGAAACACTGAAGGAGTGTCTAAAGTTTTGACTGGTACTGACATGTATGATATTATCATACACGTCATATTCTTTTATCAAGTTTCTGATATGTGTAAAATCAGGAAAACAGCAGATAACATTAAAAATTTTGCAAAGGAAGCACAATAAATATCCTTTCCTATTTCTGATAACCCCCAAAAACAGTGAAACCCAAATTAGCATGGAAGCGTTTGTCACCCATGGAGGAGGTGGATAAATGAGCTAGAATTACTTTGAGCATATACTTTATAATATACTTTAAGCATCACTGTTAGTTGGTTGAAGATTTATGACTAATGGATCATTCACAAGGCCATGCTTTTAAATATCACTTGTATGTGTTCATTAAAACAATTTCAACCATTTTCTATATTCAATTTAATATAAACTGTAGAACCACAAATAATTGCTTCAGATCTAAAAGTTTTATGTACTTATAATAATGTAAAAATATTTGCGTTTGGTCTTTTTTTCCAATATGTTAAACGCTATGCTTACACACAGCTAAACAAATGTATTTGTTAGTGGATAAATAAAATATCCAGGAAACACTTTTTTTTAAATTATTATTCCTGTTGTGTTCTGTTAATAGATTAGAATAGAATAGAATAGAATAGAATAGAATAGAATAGAATAGAATAGAATAGAATAGAATGTGCATGTAAAATGCATCTTTCCTAAATATATGGCCTGCGGTAATGAATGGCTCAGAGCTTTTTTATCACTTCCCACAATATACATTCATACACACAGACGAGCACGAGCACGCACACACACACGCACGCACACACACTTCGCCGGAATTTAATGACGCACACTAGAAAAAGTGCCGCCCCGTAACTCGCGCATAAAACGGCGCAAAGTGAAGCAGTGAGACAGAAGCGCATCGTCCAGCCGCAAAGTAACGCCGCAAAGACGCAGAGATGGGTGAGTTCACACATATAATCTAAATAAAAAAATAATTATTACAAACTATTGCACAGCACGCATAATTCGAATTTGGTAGTTTGCAATAAAGTTGTATTTTTGATAAGCTTAAATTAATTTTATTGTTAACCTAACCTTAACCCTAACCTTATTTTATTTACTTACTTATTATTCCTAAATCTTACATATTTTATGAACTGCATTTTAGAGCATGTGGTAGGGGCTGCTACAAAGGCATTTCAGTCTCTCAGAGCTCCCAGGAGAATGTGTTGCTTATAATAGGGACATCCAAATAATGCTCTGAGCTATGCTCCATGCCTAATTTGCACAGCATGTGCAAGTACTGCAAGTATATATATATACACACACATACATACTTCCAAGAGCTATGCATCTTTGGGAGTTGCTTTGTGATGTGATGTTTAAGTGCTGTGATGTTAAAGTCAGTAAGTGATTGCACAAAAATCATTTGTTAATGGGATGGCAGAGTCTAAATAAAAGCACAAATTAAGGATAGTATAGACTTTATAGTTAAATGTTTTCCACTTTTTAATCATAGCTTAATGGCACATTTATTTTTTATACAAAACACAAATTAAAAGTTGTCTGATATCAGGAGAAAATTGATCCCTGCAGAAAAGCAGCTACAGACAATAAAATAGCAATTTGGTAAGTTGGACTAGTATCCATTTACCCAAAATTAAGAGCATATCTTAAAAGTTTACAATTATTTTTGTCAGGGGTGTTGTGTTACAATGCAGATGGGCCACAGAACAACAGAATTAAGCATTTTTACCTTTCTTAGCCAGGCTATTTTTAGCCTTTTTACACCCTATGTGAAATTCCTATTGTCACCCCCTGATGGTTCTGTCCTCCCACCAAAATACTCCACCACACCATACAAATTTGCAACTTTACATAAGAAGCTTAAGCACATGTAATGAGCATTGCAAAATTGCCTGAATTCAAGTATGTTAACATATACATTTTCTATATTCAGTTTAATATAAACAAAAAATCTCCAGTAAACACTTTTTATTATTCTTGTTGTGTTCTGTGAATAGAATAGAATAGAATAGAATGTGTATGTAAAATGCATCTTTCCTAAATATATGGCCTGCAGTAATGAATGGCTCAGAGCTTTTTTATTACCTTTCACAATATACATTCATACACACAATAAAAAAAGCAACAATTATGGATATTATAGACTTTATGGTTACATGTTTTTCACTTTTTGACCATAGCTTAATGGCACTTTTTTCCATACAAAACACAAATGAAAAGTTGTCCGATATCAGAAGAAAATTGATCCCTGCAGAAAAGTAATTATGTAAACATTTACACCAAACAGGTTTAAATGGGCAAAGGGCGAGGGCGGTGGGACATGGGGCACTAACTGGTGCCCTCCCAGCTGGTTGCACCCTAGGCATTCATTATTCAACATTCAATGTTATTCATGGGCTGAATTTGGTGTAAGGACCATTGATATCCCTCAGTTGCAAGCTGTTTGCAACATATAGCTTACAGCATATAGCACGAGTATGATAATTAATATTAAAGAGTATTAACCAAATGGCTAAATTAGGTTCGGCAGCTGTCAACTTTTTAAATGTGTTAAAATTACAGAGTATTTTGGTGCCAATACTTATGAAAAAAAAAGCTTGAGGTACCTGTGAACTGGGAAGTGGCAGTAAAGAGTATGACCGCACAGAGACCCATTCTGTATTGATACTTATTTTTAGCAGAGAGCAATTAGCTTAAGCCAAATGGAAAACCAAAGCAATATCGTTTTGAATAATGTTTTCAAAAGCATTAAATGACTGTCTTTAAAGGTAACACTTGTTTTTCTCTAGGAATTAAACAAATGATTATCCTAATATCTCCTTGATCATCTGTCATTCACTGACTCACTGGTCAATCTACCAGTGGTCATTTTACCTTATTTTTGATAAACACTCTAAATTACAGAAAAATTACTATAAGGAAATCAGGATGATACCTATTTCCTTATAATTATAGAAAGACAAAGTATCGCTTCAGATCACAAAGTTTTAGATACTCATGGTAATGTAAACACAGGTCCATCAGGATGAATCACTGGTCAATCTACTAGTGGTCATTTTTCCTTATTTTTGATAAACACTCTAAATTACAGAAAAATTACTATAAGGAAATCAGGATGATACCTATTTCCTTATAATTATAGAAAGACAAAGTATCGCTTCAGATCACAAAGTTTAAGATACTCATGGTAATGTAAACACAGGTCCATCAGGATGAACATATTTTAATCAATGAAATACTATGCACACACACACACACACACACACACACACACACACACTGCACAACAAGGTAACAATTACACCGAGTCAATAGATACATGCAATAAAACCCAAATGGAAAACTACAACAATCCTGCTTTAAACCATATCCAAAAGCAGAAAATGACAGTATTTAACATTAGCTTTTTAATCTATGAATTAAACAAACCATTATTCAAATATCCAATATTGCCCCCACCACCCCCCCTCTCTCTGTATGTCACGGTGTGTTTAAGTGAATGTGGGCCTGTACAAATGTGTGCTTTATACAATTCTTGTGCAGTTAAAATAATAATGACAAGTACACACACCCACCCACACACCCACATACAACACCCCACTAACACCCACACATACACACACAAGCTCCTACAAACATCCTCACATTTGTATAATAACTCCCCTCAAAAGTCTGTATTAATTAATAAATATGATTTATAACATAGGCAGAGAGCATTGAGCAAAACAATGTTTTTATACCTTCATCCAGTCCTGATTTAAAGACGTCCAGATGTGAAACCTAATAGGCCAATTTTACTGCTTAGCCTAAAGCTAGAAGACTGTGTATACAAGATTAATTGGCTTAGATATCCTCTGAATGCCTATGCACATACTACTTTCTTAAGAACATACATTATGCTCTCATTCAGTAGGCTGCTGCAGATATTTTCTAAAATAAGCAACAAATCCTTTGTAATAAATTAATTTCCCAAATAAAGCAATATCCAATGAATGAACAAAGACAAATTTGCCTGAATATGAGTGAAATATTTTCTCTGTAGAGTCATAGGAACAAAAACTGGAACTCAGGAAACAGGAAAGGGAAAGCCTTTAGTGACTCAATTGTCTTTTCACTCCTGTAGTCCCTTGATAGAAGGAAATTAGAATTACTACCCAAGGTCACTTAGTACATCTTTTATCATTTCTCAAGTATTTTCTCAAGTTTTAACTCTCAATGAATAAGCTTTTAAACAATGTGTTACGATTCAAACACTCTTTAAGATATCATATCTACATAGTTTAAAAAAAGAACAGAACACTATCACTACAACAAGCTGCAAACTGGTTTACATTTGCTTAAATATAATGTAAACCAATGTTATACATGTTCTACAGATACTGGGGTTTTAGTGCACATTCTAAAGGATTTTAAGATTTGATTTATGGCAGTGCATTAGTAAGTTGCAATCTATGAGCCTAAAATATTTTCCCTTCTCACATTTACATTAATTTTGTCTTGTTCATCTACAACCCCTTCAGCTCTTGACATTGGCACTTGGAACCTTGAATGTGAGTTCAACAACACAAGCCACCGCACAGAGCTGAACGGCACTGATCGCCTGATTGTGAGGAGAGGACAGCCATTCAGCATCACTCTCAACCTCCGCTCTGGCTCCTACGAGCCTGGAGTCCATCAGCTCCACTTCGTAGCAGAGACAGGTACTATTTGCGAAATCTTGAGAGACCAATCAGAGAGATTTTTTGTTTACTTTGGACGTATTACCTTGTTTAAATCAAACAGGGAACAGAGTTGAAATAAGGTAAATAACTCATTTTCAAACATTACCACTTTCCCCATTTGCAAACATTCTCCAAGCTCCACTTCAGATAAATGATTTGAGTGTTGGACTTTAGAAAGTAAATTCAGACCTAAAGATATGAGGATATAAAGAGTAAGAACAGCAAAGAGAAAACTAAACTAATAATTAGAATAAGATGTAGCATATTTATTACTATATATTTATTTGTTTATTTTTTTTTTTTTGAGTGTGTAACTATAAGATATAACATATAATAGATTAATAACTTTATAAAGAAATGCCCAGTTTTATACAAAACACCAGTTTGACTGCAAAGTTTTGTTCAAACCCAGTAGAAGTGTCATCTGTTTCCACTTTACTCATTTAATCTGTCTTCAAACAACTACAAAAGTGAAATCAGGTGTGCCTCCTGCTTGGTTGGAATAAAATCCTGCAGCCACTTTGGCTCTTAGTGGCTATGACAGTCGTGAACCTTTTTAACCTTTATTTTACTACATTAACCAGAGGTAACCAACCAGTCCTGGAATCTTTCACTGAATTCAACAATGAATCTCAAGTAGATATGAAATAAAGGATGGAACTGTGACACCTAGTCAAAAATGCTTAATTATAAAAAATACATTCATGTCAAAATGTAAAAATTATATAAATATTTTCTACTTTATACATTCAACATGTAGTTACTATGAAGGTGTTAAGCTGAGTGCTTGTTATAGATTTAATATATTTAAAAAAAGTTATACCATTTGTATTTCACCCATGTTTGCTTTACATAATCATGCAAACGTCATAATGCCTGGAAAGAGAATTATCTAATAAGAGGATCTAGAAGGGAAACGTTAAGACTTTCTCCGCATCTTGTTAGGGTAGTTTGTTTTCCTGTGCCACAGTTTTATAGATACGTGGTAATTAGAAAAACGATTTATTCATAGATATTACCAGAATAAAAAAGAGAATAAACATATCAAATCAATATTAGTTAGGATAACTAATATATTACTAGCAGGTTAAAGCAGCCAGTCTGAAAACAGTATTTTTTTGTTGTTTTCTGTCAATAAAGACATTTCACGGTTGCACCACAGGAAACAGCATGAAAACATCTGGCCAATGATAACTACATTATCAAGGAAGGGTGAAGGCATATTTTGATACACACATGGTATCAACCTCTGCCACCAGTTTGTTGTATGCAGTGTGATTAAGTGCTATGCAGGCACGTGCACAGGTAGGGTTCAACCTGTGCAGAGCACATGCCCCTTTTGCCCTTACACTCCGAAGTGCCCTTTTTTTGGTGGTGTTACTAAATAATCTTGATATAAAAAAGGGAAGGGTGTGCCCTTTTTCAGTTTCAGCACATGCCCCTCAAAAGGTCTGTGCACGGCCCTGGTGCTATGCATAAATTCCTCTGGATTCTTCACACCTGATTTGGTTTCTGGGGTGTCCCCCAAAAAGCAGCCATGAAAGATATCTTTAACTAAACCTTTGTTCAATTCCTCCTTTTTTCACACATTATGTGTAAATATTTAATAATTATAAACTGTTTAACTCAATGCACAACAGCCTCACATGCTATAACAGCACTGTAGGACTGCATCAAATGAATATCCCATATGCAACACTTAAAAGGAACAATCCTGGATCATTTCCCAGTTACAGAAATTCCAGTGTGTGTTCATTAGACCTTTTTCTAAGGCTTAGGTAACACATCCTGTGTTCCCACCTACTCCCAGGGTCTTATTTATATCCATTTATTTTAGTAAATATGCACACACTGCTTATGGTATTTGTTTAGAAATAATAGGGACATTTGGGATTTTTTGTCCTTATTTAGCAGTACTAGTTTCCTCCTACATAATCAGGACTGTTCTATACAGATACAGATTTAGCCAATTGTGAATATGCAAAATATATGTCTTACTGTTTATAAGTCCTTGATAGTGTTGATCTTCATATCAATGTTTATACATTACTTTATATGAATATCTAAAGGACCAGATCCTGTGGACCAGTATGGGACCAAGGCTGTTTTTGGTCTAAGTGATGATATCGATGATACTCAATGGAGCGCTTCAGTAACCAGTCCTCCTGGGGACACGGTTTCCTTGTCCATCTGTTCTGCTCCTGATGCACCAATTGGCCGCTACACTGTGACTCTGGACGGCAGGATTAAGTTTGAATTGATACTACTGTTCAACCCCTGGTGCCCTCGTGAGTGAAAATGTTGCACATATATATGTGTTAAATTTATATATATAACGGCAAGTTCGGTGTCTATTAAAGCTAGCTGATATTTTTACCAGGCTTGTTGAAAATGGTGTGTTTGTTCTATTTACTTTACAGGAGATGCAGTGTACATGAACAGAGAGGAGAATCTGGAAGAATATGTTTTGGCTCAGGATGGGATCATCTTCAGGGGAGATGCCAGATATCCCATACCCTTAGCATGGTATTTTGGCCAGGTACTTGAATATGCGCGTGCGCGCGCACACACACACACACACACACACACACACACACACACACAACCAAGCATGGACAAAATTAATGTTACTTATTATCTATTACCTCCTTATACATGTACTCCAAATATTGGCTGTAGGCCAAAAATAACTTGAATTCCATTTCCTCAAAATATTTGGATGCAACTTAAACAAGATGATGTAGAGGCTAAAAAACATGGAGAGAGGACATAATGGTACAGGAAAGTTTTAAGAGAGCCAACATTGATAAGAGAAATAATAAGTAATAATGCAGTACTTTATCACTGCTCCAGGGTCCAAGCTTTGATAGTCAGTACAAGTTTGACATGTTCTCTTTATGTCTGCTTGGGTTTCCTGTATAGGCTTTGGTTTTCTCTGACCAAAAACATGCTTCTGTGTGTGATTGTGTGTGTAGGTGTGTGTGTGTGTGTGTATGTATGAGTGAGTGACCACCAAAATAAAGCACTTACTGCTTTACATTTTAACGAGTATATAATATGTATAAAGTAAAAAATGTAGAGTATGTAGAGTATAAAATGTATGACTTGTGTAATATAATGCACACATATGTATCATGTATGTATGTATGTATGTATGTATGTATGTATGTATGTATGTATGTGGTTTGGATTTTATCAGCGGTTTTATGTGTGGTACACAACAATATAAGTTAAAAACAATGTAGACAGACTTAGGAAGATTTTGGACCACCACAAGCCACCATATCCTTATTATATAATTGTATAATTGTTTTAAATATATGAAAATATAATTATATAAATATAAATTAGCTGATCTGACTAGGAGCAAACCAAAGACATCAGTTTTCTTTCATTTGCCATCATCCTGTGTATGTATTTTTTCAGAATTTATACAAGGCCTGAATTCGGGTCAGGTCTTACAGGATAAATTTAGTCTTAATGTACAAAAAAAAAATAATTTGCATTAAGAAACCTCAAAGGATTTCTAAAACGTTTGGTGAATAAACAGATCAAGTGATAAATGTTGGAACAGTTGTGAAACTGTTAGTGTTGTAAGAAAAACAATCTTAAGTAGGGTAATAATACTGGCTAGTTTATTCTTTGCTGTTATTTTTAGTTTGAAGAAGGCATTCTGGATGCGTGTCTAAGAATTCTGGATGTGAACCCAAAATGCCAGAGGAACCCTGGGAAAGATTGTTCTGGTCGCAGAAATCCTATTTATGTCACCCGAGTTCTTAGTGCTATGGTGAGAATTTAGCTTTTTATGCTATGCACTCATTGAAAAAACACATGAAGACATTCTGTAGTGCCTTTATTTAGGCACACTCACACACCAAATTTACACTCACAGGTGAACAGTAATGATAGAGATAATGGGGTACTGGAAGGCTGCTGGAAGAAAACATTTGAAGGTGGAGACAGTCCAATGTCATGGAGAGGAAGTGTGGAGATTCTTAAGAGATGGGACTCAAATGCATGTCTGCCTGTCCGCTTTGGCCAGTGTTGGGTGTTTGCTGCTGTTGCCTGCACTGGTAAGAAAATTACTATTTACCCCTTTTTTTGCAGTTAAATAATATTGACAAAATACTGACATGATTTAGTTTGTCATTAGAGGAGAATCATTTGTCAATAATAGCACATTAAAACCATTGGTAACGAATTTCACTTGTCTACATGAATAAATATCCTAGTGTCATGGGCATTTGTCCTTAGTGTCTCGAGCGCTGGGTATCCCCTGCAGAGTGGTGACTAACTACCTATCAGCCCATGACACCAACAGCAACCTGGTGATTGAGCGTTATGTGGAAGAAAATGGTCAGCTGCTAAATACCACCAGAGATATGATCTGGTAACAAACAATCACTTCTTCTTCTGTGATAATCAGCCTTACAGCATTTATGTCAGCATCATAATACATACATACACATGGAGTGTTAGAGTTTTTCTATATGCATTGTCATTGCTGTTATTCTCGTCAGTCTTGATGGCCCCTTAGCCACAAGTGTATAATATATACAGTGAGGAAATAAGTATTTGAACACTCTGCTATTTTGCAAGTTCTCCCACTTAGAAATCATGCAGGGGTCTGAAATTGTCATCGTAGGTACATGTCCACTGTGAGAGACATAATCTAAAAAAGAAAAAAAAAGAAATCACAATGTATGATTTTTTAACAATTTATTTGTATGATACAGCTGCAAGTAAGTATTTGAACACCTGAGAAAGTCAATGTTAATATTTGGTACAGTAGCCTTTGTTTGCAATTACAGAGGTCAAACGTTTCCTGTAGTTTTTCACCAGGTTTGCACACACTGCAGGAGGGATTTTGTCCCACTCCTCCACATAGATCTTCTCTAGATCAGTCAGGTTTCTGGCCTGTCGCTAAGAAACACAGAGTTTTTCTTTGATTTTCTCTGAATCATCCAAATGGTCATTGGCAAACTTAAGATGTGCCTGGACATGTGCTGGTTTAAGCAGGGGAACCTTCCGTGCCATGCATGATTTCAAACCATGATGTCTTAGTGTATTACCAACAGTAACCTTGGAAACGGTGGTCCCAGCTCTTTTCACGTCATTGACCAGTCCCCCCGTGTAGTTCTGTGCTGATTTCTCACCTTACTTAGGATCACTGAGACCCCACGAGGTGAGATCTTGCATGGAGCCCCAGCTTGAGGGAGATTTACAGTCATGTTTAGCTTCTTCCATTTTTCTAATGATTGCTCCAACAGTGGACCTTCTTTCACCAAGCTGCTTGTCAATTTCCCCGTAGCTCTTTCCAGCCTTGTGGAGGTGTACAATTTTGTCTCTAGTGTCTTTGAACAGCTCTTTAGTCTTGGCCATGTTAGTAGTTGGACCTCAAACAGGTGCATCTAATTTAGGATAATAAATGTATTGGAGGTGGACATTTTAAAGGCAGACTAACAGGCCTTTGAGGGTCAGAATTCTAGCTGATAGACAGGTGCTCAAATATTTATTTGCAGCTGTATCATACAAATAGATAGTTTAAAAATCATATATTGTGATTTCTGGATTTATTTTTATTTTTTTTAGAATATGTCTTTCACAGTGGACATGCACCTACGATGACAATTTCAGACCCCTCCATGATTTCTGAGTGGGAGAACTTGCAAAAAAGCAGGGTGTTCAAATACTTATTTTCCCCACTGTATAATATAATATATGGGAATGTGCTGAGGTGCAGGGCTGCTTCATATATAATCATTAGAGGTTTAGACTTGATTTGCTTTGACCATGCAGTTAGAGTAATTGTTGTCATTGTAGGTAATACTAGCTAAATTATTTGTGTGAGCTTCAAAAATATCTATAGGCAGACATAAATAAATAAATACAAATGTGTATGCTTCTGAAGAGTCTTATTCATATGAATGAACCTGTGTTCTAACTTTAAATTACTCACACACTTCAAATTTAGGCACAAACCTACCCATTGAGAAAGCCTTGACTTTCAAGCAGCAATGACTTAGCAGTTATTTATAGACATGGGAGGTCAATTTCTTGATGAGATCCTCCTATTTGTGCTGTGTTTAAATAATTGTTTTAGTATTAAACATTTAGTTGTCATTTGATACAAATTTCAGGGTAAAAGTCTCATAAATATTTACTGTAATCCTAAAACAGTCTGGAGTAATTTGTGAAAGAGTTAAGTGTTTTCATACATGAGGTAATTCTTTTGGATTCCAAGTTGCTTTGGACAAATGTCTCTGGTAAATGACTAAATAAACATTTGGTGGTTTTGAATACAGGTGAGTTTTTTGTTTGTAGGAACTACCATTGCTGGGTGGAGAGCTGGATGACACGTCCTGATCTGAAAGCAGGCTTTGATGGCTGGCAGGCCAGTGACCCCACACCCCAGGAAATGAGCGAGGGTATGGACATTTCAATTTAGTAAACAACTTCATATTATTAGACATACGGTATTATTTACACTTTTTTGAATAAGATAAGTTGCAAATGGTAAATAGTAAAATCATATTAATTTATTTCCAATGTCTTTAGGGGTGTTCTGCTGTGGGCCTGTCCCACTTAAAGCCATTAAGGAGGGAGAACTCCTGTTGAAGTATGATGCTCCCTTTGTGTTCTCGGAGGTAAATGCAGATGTGGAGACCTTTCTGAAGTGCAAAGATGGCAGCACCAGAAAGATTGTCAGTGCTACTCAGGTTGGCCAGAAAATCAGCACTAAGAGTGTTGGAAGTGACAAACGAGAGGACATTACACACCTTTACAAGTACCCAGAAGGTAATATATATCCACTTATATGCTTATGCACTGGTCCTGGTCCTCAGTCACACTTCTATGGTTAAAGACATTTATGTTACAATATTTTGTTTTTGTATTTATTATAATGTGAATGGTACAAACAGAGTAGACAACACCCATAGAACATTGTATTTCCTGTGCTGAAAAAAACTTCCCTTACTTTGTTGTAGGAACTCAAACTGAAAAAAAGAGATACTACTTTTAATTGGAGGGTAATCACAACCCTAACTTTTGACCTGCTTTAATTCTCTTTAATGGCACAGGGTCTTCTGAGGAGCGAGAGACATTTAAAAAAGCCAAACATCAAAACAAACTCCTGCAACAGCCAGACAAACCTGGTCTGCATGTCACCATCAAGGTCTCCACAGAGATGAGGAAGGGCTGTGACTTTGATGTCTTTGCCTTGGTTTCCAACCAGACATCGGAGTTAAAGAAGTGCCGTCTGGTATTTGCTTCCCGTGCCATGTCTTATGACGGAAATATAGGGCAGGAATGTGGCTTTAAAGACCTACTCAATGTTGAGTTACCACCTGGAGGAGGTATGTGTGTTGCACATGTATACATGTGGTGGTGGTGTGTTACTGCATGTAATTGATATGTGTGTACATTTGTTTGTGTGTGCCTTAGAGCGGAAGGTCCCACTGAGGCTGAACTACAATAAATACTGCAACGCAATAACCCATGACAACTTGATCCGCTTGGGTGCTCTGCTGATAGACTACAGCACCGGAGAAGGCATTCTGGCTATGCGTACAATTGTCCTTGAAAACCCAGAGATCAAGATAAAGGTAAAGGCATGCTGCCTTGAAACATTAAAAGAAAGCAAGAGGCTGGTGATAAATGTTTACAGCTGCTGTAAAATTACTATAACATGACATAAACACTAACTATAAAACTACATTGTATCGTTCACTTCTAAAAAAAAATTTTCAAGTAACAAAAAAAAATAAAAACAAGCCAAATTGCTGTGAAAGAAATAAAACTTGACTTTAAAAAATAAAGCTTGATTTAAAAAGCTGCCGCAATGTAAAAACGCAAACATTCTTTTACTAGGTATAAGCACACGATTATACAGGGTGTGACACACACATATGGAACAATAGATATACCAAGAGCTAAATAAGAAATAGAACAAGACATGGTGTGCGATTATAAGTGCCCAATAAAAATCTTTTTTGTTACCACCATAAAGTGGTCCTGTATTATTCTCATTCAAACCTCACAGCAATTTTATAATTTGTCCCCCCCATTTCTTGAAATTATTTAAAAAGGAGAGAGAAACCAAAAATCACCTTTTCCTTAAAACTTGTCTCTGGTGGAAAACCTACAGACAGCTAAAAAAAACTGATGCCAGAGACTCCTTCTACAATTGTTTAATAAACATCTCCTTACACAAGCACATTGATTTAAGAATGACAGCACTGTGGCAACAAAGTTTTGTAAATTACAATAAACTGAACACATCATATTCTGTTTATGATATTGTGCTTTAGATCCTAGGAGAACCCAAAGAGAACCGTAAGCTGGCTGCGGAAATCACGGTGCAAAACACACTGCAAGAGCCTTTAGATGCATGCTGCTTCACCATTGAGGGAGCCAACCTCACTGCAGGGAAGACCATCACTGAGAGGTGTGTTACATTAAGCAGACGTTGTCTGTGTTAATGACTTGGTGCATGTGCATGGATCATTTCACACTCAGCTATCATAACATGCAACACAATAACTCAATGGTTCATAAAATAGGAATCCTATGAGCATTTTTTCCCCCATAAACAGACTCGAAATAATTACACAGATAATGTAGCATGTAAGCCTGTAAAATAACTTCAAACTGTCTGAATGGATACAAAACAAAAAAAATATACAGAGTATATATATATATATATATACTCTGTATATTTTTTTTAATAATTAGTTGCCACAAAACACTTGGTTTTAATAAATCATGCTTGTCTTCAGCCAAGCAGACAGCACAGATCTTTCCCCTAGACGATGTTAGTAAAGGGCTTTTTAATGCTACACTTTGGCCCAAAAGCATTTGTTAAGTAACCATTAAAATATTTGGTTTACTGCTACGTTGCAAAATGACTTGCTAAATAGTTATGATCCTGTAGAAATTACAGAAACATAAATAATTAGGAGTGGATCAGGAAAGATGTTGGATGAAAGTCATAAGTTCATATTCCAGCAGCACCTAGCTGCAATAGCTGGGCACTTGTTGAAGACCCTTAACCCTCAACTACTCATATTTATAAATGAAATAAATATAATTTGTATTCAGAATTCCAAAATTTGTAAATGTAAACTAGGGTTATGCTTAAATATCTTTTACATGCTATCCAAGTTGGCCATATGCTGGTCTTCTGGTGTCACTTCACTGCAGATGTTCATCTCTGTGCAGAGAATAAAAAAACGAGCTTGATGAAGGTTCTGTCTTGGAACCAGTGTCATATAACAGCTTACTTACACTAAAAATGTACTGGTTTCTTTTGCTGAATCCTGAGAGACACTTTGCCAGAACAGCTGATCTTTTTTAGGATATTACTCAGTTTCTTTTCTCTAGTCTGTGTCTAGTATCTGGACAAATAATAGCATTTAATTGTAATAAAGCATTAGTATGAGATATAATTATTTATTAATTCCTCCCCCAGGATTTCAACCCGTATTGAACCTGGACAAGAAGCGAAGGTCAAAATCTACTTTACACCCACCCATTGTGGTTTGCGCAAACTCCTGGTGGATTTTAACAGCGACAAACTTGGTCACGTAAAAGGGTTCAGGAATGTTATCATCGGCAAATAAAGGCTCTTGATCACTCCAATACTTGCTTCAGTTAAAACCAAATAAAAAAAATTGCAGATGTTGTAGATCAAGAATGTTATAAGCCCTTTCTGGGTCATTTCTGGGCACATGCATAACTTTGTTTTTAAAAAAAGAAAACTTTTGCACCAAAAACATTTCATATTAAGCCAACATACTGTTAATTTTCATTTTAATCAGCAATTAAACCTGACTAGTTTTGTTTTGAACTACATGGATGTTTTGGGCGGTTTTTTTTATACATTGGCTATGTATAAGCTATGGCTTATTCATTGTCCCTATCACAAACTGTCTCCCAATGGTATCTATGGTTTATATGTTACCAAGGCATTTTGTTTGAATATTCTCTAAAACAAGTAAGCGCCCTTTCTACATACACTGGCATATAAACCACGCAGGAGAGTGAATATTGAAAACATTTTTAGTCAGACTATATGGCTTATATATCTGAACTGCAATAATTTTATAAACATGTTGCTACCATATAATCAAGAGCCTTATACTAGAGCTTTACATCCAACATAATGCTTGAAGCTTTCTTTCTAATTGACGTGACTGTCTACAGTATATACAAAAAAATATAAGATTTTTCCATAAAGATGCTTAAACTCAGTTAGTGTGCACTTATTATAGTACTGTTTAATCCATGTATTTTTTTGTGAAGCAGTTACTCACCATTAAATTCTTATATCATTGGGAAGGGTGCTTTTAATCAGTTTACTGAAATTGAAACTTACTTTCATGTATTTGAAACAAAACTGTATGTACTGTACATTACATTTCCATGTAATGGGCAAGACATGTAAACAGTTAAATGAATCAATCATTTCAATAAAGTTATTCAATGTATAAAAAAACCTCTTATGAATCATGTCCATTGTCAAGGTCCATGGATTTTCATGCTCCATAATGTAGTTTGTTGTACAGCTAAGCGAATGAACTGTGGATATTAAGGGTTAGTGTTACTGGTAAAATATTTCAGGATGCTTCAGTAAGCTTAGACTTGAATAAAACAAGATGTCTTCTTTGCCTCCCTAAAGGTATTAGATTTAAAGTGGTTTAAGATAAAACTTTAAAGCATTTTAAGTTGTTAGTTTAGCATATTTTCTAACATTTACTGGCCATATTTAACATACATTTGCCTGTGTTTGCTAATGCCAGGTTAGAACAGCAGTGATTTTATTAGCATTATTGGCTAGGCAGCAAGTCTAATTCCTGACTTACTCAAAGTTTTAGATAAGAAAAATAGTTGTTTTTATATGGAAGCATGACATTCAATTTTAATTAGCAGCTTGGTTTACTTTCAAAGTAAATTTCTTTGGTTGTATTTCCTTTTTTTTTTATTAAGTATGATTTTGAACCATTATCTATTATTTTATTTTGTTTAAATATATATTTAATTTTTTCCCAGTCATTAGAAATAAGTAGTCATAATACAATTAAATTATAAAACAAAGTATAATCTTTTGATACATTTTTTGTGAATGATTAAAGAAGAATTATGGGCAACTTTGATTGGTGTTTGATTGTGTATAAGAAAACAGACTAATTTCACAATTTAACTGAAAGGGAAGTAAAAATATGTCTCTGTCTTGAAGAGATGGAAACTGACAAACAGCTATTTAAACTTCAGTAATACAAAACCAACCGTGCAAGTCTCATCAAGTCTTCATTCTTTTAGCTTTGAACCTTTTTGTCCATGAAATCATGAGGTAAAGAAGCTGTAAGCTGATTGGAATTTTGTCTGCTGCCAAAATGAGTCAAAATGTCAAAAGGTCAAATTCAAACTAAATCCAGCACAATGTTGGCTTTCATATGTTTCTAGATAATTTATGGGTGTTGTGTTAATAAAAAAAGACATAATTAGCTTAATCAAACACTAAGAAAATCTAGGTGTTACTTAAAATAAAATGTTTTTTAACAAAACCATTTGTGTCACAATTATATGCCCTCTATAAAGCAGTTATTTAAACATTATACAGAAAATATGGATGAATATGTATACAGTACATCTGTATGTCATTTACACAGGTTTTTTTTTTTTGCATGTGATTTATGCTTTGGATCATTATTGTGCAAGAAATTCAGGAGTAGCTTCATGTAGTCCTAGATAAGAAAATTAGATGCAAGAAAAAGGCATGAGGTCACAGGATGCCATGAATTCCAAAAATGTTCAAAGGGCCTTTTCAAAATAAGCAGATAATAACATCAAATCACTTGTACTTTACAGATAGGATTAGTTTGTTTCTTTACAACCAATATTCTTCTTATCTTGGGTGTTTGCTGCCATAAAAAGTTTATTTTGCTACAATACTCTGTAAATTTGCAACCCAATCTTAGATCCTTGAAGTAATCATGGCTCTCTAATAAGCTTCCTTTCCCTGGGGGAAAAAAAAGCCACTTGCTCCCTCTTCCAGGCAGGTTATTTACAGCTAATGTTGTTTTAAATGTTTGAGATTGACCGAAGATCAAATACTTTTCAGGCATGTACAGTAGCTTTTTTTGTATAGCCATAGCTGATGTATGAAGGTCGACATTGTCTCATTTCATTTGTTTCACTACTCAATCTCCCCAGTGCTGATCCCAGGGTTGCTGTCTGTGTGGTATTCGTCTGCATGTTCTCCCCATGTCTGCTCAAGTGTTCTCTGTTCTACTCTCACCCCCAAACTTATTCCAGTAGATGAACTGATTATTTCAAACTACCCTTAGGTACTGATATGTATTCATGAAAAACAAAAACATTCTGAGTGCCATTTAAATCGTGTCCCAGTTAGGAATGCAAAAAAAAACAAGCTCATGGTGTGCAGGGAGATGTTCATGCTCAAGCAGGAAGACCTCCTGAGGCTGGATGACTATTCATTACTCTAGCTTTTGAAGAGGAAAGCCTCGCTACAACCATAATTATGTTTTTATATATTACCTAACACCATATTTTATACCAATATTGACTGAGCGATTAGGCGTCTGAAACATTGGCATATTTGAATAATTTCAAGCAATTGTGCTGTAATCCTCACGAATGTCAGTTCATTGAAAGATGAAATAAGACACAAGACCTTCAATATTTATTTTAATTAAGTATGAATAGAATTTCAGCAGGAAGAACAGGGAGCTAAGGCTTCGTTTGTTTATATCGAAAACACATTCAAAGCGTTATGAACTAAATAAAACAAGCTCATGTGTGACCTCTATAGGAAGACTAATGCAGGACAGTAACACAAGGACCCACTAAATATTATAAAGACGTAATGAAATAACACAAAAATGGCATTAAATAACAAGACCACAACAAATATACCACAGACAATTATTTAATAGATTGTAGTTTGTACCACAATTTGAATGCTTGCAACTAATTGGTTTGTTTGCACTGTGGGTTTGTGGGTTGTGAGTTCAACTCTCAAAAAATGGCAAGTCCTTGATTCAGACCCTTAACATTCAACTGCTCTATTCTATTGTGTCTCAATTTTTTTTGTAAGCCAGAGGAGCATATGCAAATGAGTGATTTCCTCTAATCATTGTAATTAATGCACAGCAAATAACTGCTTGAAATATAGTAGGAAGGCCTACAGAGGTAATACCCACAAGGGAATCTCACAAGTCTTTTTATTTTTCAAGCTTAAGTGAAGGAGGCACTGAAGCTCAAGCTTTAGCTTAAAATACATACACACAGTGAAATCCGGTTATGTCGACGCCGTAGGGTTGTGTCAAAAAGCATTGAGATAACCGATGATCGAGATAAACGAAAAGCAATAAGGTGGCAATATATTAACGTGCTTGGAATTTCTTTATGTACATGATGTGCGTTAATAAATAAGAATGTGCATGCACGTGTTTATGGAGTTTTTTTACACAACAGCGTTGCCGCTTTTTGATGAAGGCATGCTATAAAATGTACATACATGTTTGTTTACACCAAAAGGCATATGTACACCAACTAACAGCAGAGATTTACCAGTATCCAATACAAACTACGTTGATTCTTAAAACAAACCTTTATTATATTCTGCAACATTGCAAACACAAAGATCGCTCACAAAATCATGCGGGGTGTAGTACATTTTTACAAAAAGCTAACCAGTGTCAAAATAAAATTCTCGAGTCATTTTACTCTGAAACAGCTTTGAAAAGTATCCTACACTTCCAACATAGCATCTGTAAGGCTTGATTTTTCCACCACTTCCGCGAGTTCTTCTGTGGCCGCACAGTGCCGTCTCACTACTGTATTTTCGCGTATATAAGACGCACCCTGGGTGAGGGGTATGTAAAATATGAAAATAAGGTAGTGAGATGGTGACATGGCAAAAGCTGGCGATTGGTCATGGGGATCGAGATAACCGACGTTAAGTGGCAAATTTGCCCCCCCTTGTGGTCGAGATTTTAGGGTTCGTCGACAAAAAAGAATCGACATAACCGATAAAAAATGCTAAGACAAAGCGAGAATTTGCCGATTCCACTTCAAAAACGTCGACTTAATAGGGTTGACGAGTTAACCAAGGTCGAGATAAGTGGGTTCGACTGTACATACATGCATGCACACAAACACACACACACACACACACTCACACACACACACACACACACACACACACACACACACACACACACACACACACACACAAACACTTCTTTTTGCTACAGACTCCTGACTGGGTGGTTACTCGTGGGGACACCGGTTTCTAAATACATTAAGGCCACAATTTTAAGTCAGATGTCTCTTTTAGATTTTTTGTTTCCCAAAAATTATCTTAATTTTCACACAAGAACACAAGTTTAGAGAGCTTAATGGCCTAAAATAAATAATAAACTGAGGTGCCTTGCTTTCGGTCTCCTCTGATTCAAAAGGGGAAACAAAACAAAACTAGAATCTATTTAATTATAAACAGAGCATGCATTTGATCAACTGTGTTGCAAGATATATTGCTATATAATATATCTATATAAATATTAGGTAGAAGTAGAAGATATTTGATGTACAGCCATGATTAACAACAACCTGAAAAGTTTGGACATTTGGGCAATTACACAAAAACAAGAATCTGTGACATCTTAATTCTTTTTAACATTTATTTGTCAGCAACTTAAACCTAAATGTTTCTGAACATGTTGCCTTTACCAAACATATGAAAAAAACATCCATTTAAGGCTTTTGACCTTTACATTTTTCGCTTCATTGAATCAATGCGATTTTTTACATAAAATTTGACTGCCCCAAACCTTTCCCTTGAAGTGCTGCTGGGGATTTTTCAATGCACTCCATGCAGTAAACTTTACCAGGAACCTTGCCAGAACTGATGTAGTCCATTAGAGTCTTTTCCACAGCCTGGATCTTCTTTGTCGACCAATTTCTCTATGGGATTTGTGAAGATCCTGAATAAAATAAAAGTAATTAGCAATTGTGATAAAAGTGACTCATAACATATCGTATTATTTTGCCTCTAGCTTTCCCATAATTCCCTACATTAGCTGACTACATACCTGCAGAATTTGAGGGTGGAGGTGTATCGTTTTCTTTCTCATTTTCAGAGTCTGATCCTACACTGTACATTGTTTACTTTCTCTCATAAACACAGCAACCACAGAGAAAATTATTATAGCTAAATAAGTGGAAAAATATTTTTAAACTGCTACATCCATCAAATAATCTAGAACCAACGGTGGTGTTCCTGTTAATAATAACATGGAATTTGAGATTTTTAAAACATCTTCATTTACTCAGGCCTGTTTTACCTTTTGGATCAATCTGGATCTCATCTAAATTCCTTCCATTGAATTGAAATAGTTGTCCTCGCTCCATGGCTAGAAGAACTTTACTTATCTTTGCTAGCTGTAATGTACCTTCAGGTAGCCTGTACTTCTGCTTTATTTTAAATTAAGGTCCTTTGACATAGTGGCCATGTGGTTTCTTAGTCTAGTGGAGGATAATGCTTCAGGGTGTTCTGCTCCACAGCTTTGAGCAATCTGACGCATAATGTCTGATCATCTGAAGTGAATCAGTGCTTGTGGTCATCCAAACATGAACATGTTCTCATCAGGCACATCACAGTTATGGCCAGTCTTTACAAGTAACTCCATTGAGGTCACCATATCGGGAGTGAGAACAACGGGGATGTTTCGTCCACGTTTGCCTTTTATCTCAATTCTCTGGAAGTGCTTACACGGTATCTTTTCAAGGTTTGTCAGAGCGAGTGCTACATCTGGATTCGTGTAAAGGCAGTAAAGGACAGCTTGGATACCTCTCCTTTACTTCTACGATTGACCACAATAACCTGACAGAGTGTCACTTTTGCAACTTCTGCCCAATGCTTGTTACTTGGATTTTTTTCAAGTTTAGTTTGGCTCTCGTTACTCTGTCTGTCAAGATACTGATGCATTTTTTTCACATATTTAGCAAAGGAAAGAAGTTGCAGAGAGTTCCACTTTGCCTCGCTCAAATTTCGGAGGGCCTGGGATGAGTCACTCTCACTCCATTTAGTTTCGCAGATTTGTTTAAAGGCTTGCACATTGCTAAGGGTGTTCTTATCACCTGAAATCATGGCTTCACATTCAATAATGTTTGCCATCGTCTTTAGGTTGTGCCCAAGTTTCAGAGCTAAAGATAGTGTTTTGTAAGTGCTTGTCTACTCTTTTAAATCAGCCACACTGTGAACTGATTCCACCATCCATTTTCTTCATCAGCATCATGACCTTCACACTTTCTCCGCTGTCATGTTTGTCAGATGTCGAAGACTCACCAGTGTCTGTGTTCAATAATAAGGATTCTTTGGTCCCACTGCTCAAAAATTAACTAGAACCTTGAATCCCTAACCTTGTGGGGACCTGCTGATCGGTAAATCAGTTCCTTAACCACAGAGCTACCGCTTCCCAATAGGCTAAACAAGTCTTCAAAAAAGAAAAGAAATGAAGCAATATTTTAAACAGGTCTCTTTAGTTAACAAATAGATGTACAGTTTAATGTAAAAAAGTAAACAAACTATAAGATTCACCTTGGTAATACCAGGGTTCGAACCTACAAACTTCTGGGGCTCTGGTGATTGGTAAACCAACAAATTACGCACTGAGCTACTAGTATATGCAGACAACAAGCCTAATGAACCAACATGGCTTCATTTCCATACTTTAACACCATGTAACTCATGTTAAAAGTAGGCTATACAAGTCTTCAAAATAAATAAATAAATAAATAAATAAAGCAATCTTTTAAATAGGTCTCTTTAATTAACTTGGCAACATCTGGCAACATGTTGACTATACTAGGGTATGAACCCACAACCTTCTGGGGATCTGCTGAATGGTAAACCAACACATTAACCACTAAATGGTTATCAAATCCCTATATACTATGTACAAGCAGTTAATAAGCCTAATGAACCAACATGGCTTAATTTCCATACTTCAACACCATGTAACTCATTAAAAGTAGGCCAAACAAGTCTTTAAAAAAAACAAAGAAAAGACAATATTTTAAACAGGACTCTTTAATTAAATAATAAATGTACAGTTTAATGTAACAAAGAAACAAACTATAAGATAAAAAAAAGTGAAATAACACTAGACCTTGGCAACACTGGGATTTGAACCCACAACCTTGTGGGGACCTGCTGATCCAAAAATCAACACCTTACCCACTGAGCTATCACTTTCAACAATTGGAAGGAGTCCATAAGCCTAATGAACTAACATGGCTTCTTTTCAATTCTTAAACACCATGTACCTCATTAAAAGTAGGCCAAAGAAGTCTTCAAAAAAGACACATAAAAAAAAGGAAATCTTTTAAACAGGTCTATTTAATTAACAAATAGATTTACAGTTTGATGCAACAAAGTAAACAAACTATTAGATAAAAAAAACGAAATAAAAATTTAACCTTGGTAACACCAGGATTTGAACCCAAAACCTTGTGGGGACCTGCTGATCAGTAAACCAACACCTTACCCACTGAGCTATTCCTTTCTTCTATTAAAATGAGTCAATAAGCCTAATGAACCAATATGGCTTCTATTCCATCCTTAAACACCATGTAACTCATTAAAAGTAGGCCAAAGAAGTCTTCAAAAACGACAAAAAAAAATTTGATTAATTAACAAATAGATTTTGAACAAACAGGTCTGTTTAATTAACAAATAGATTTACAGTTTAATGCAACAAAGAATCACCGTGTGGGTGATTCAGAGCATGTGGGAAAGGCAACTGTGTGTAGAGCCGTTCGTACAGTATGTCTGGCACACACACATGTATTTAATATTTAGTCGTATTATTTATATCTATACATGTATTCATTATGCGCACACACACTTCATACTTCCATAACTTTCTGTTTCAGGGACATTACCTTCTGGAGCGTAATCGTTTTTCAAAAGATTTGTTAGTTTATTTAACACGTCTTTCAAAACCCCATATCGCAAATCTGACTATGTTAATAGGAAATCTATTCATAGTATCAATGTGCAGGTAACAACTTAATTTTTTCCCTTCTTAAAATCATTAAAGTCATTACTTTTTTTACTAACTAGGTAATATGTGAGGCAACCCAAATCATTACCAATGTCGAGGCAAAATGGCCAGGATCTGTGCATGATGCCAGAATTTACCAGACATTTCGGGTATGTTTTGCTTTATACAATTGTTTTTTTTTTCCTTTTTACTATATTTGTGTTGTACACTTCAATCATTACAGGACAGTCCAATGGTTACTTGCTGGGGGACAGAGGATACCCTTGTCTGCCCTATTTAATGACACCCTACTCTGAACCTGAGCCTGGACCACAGACACGGTTTAACCTGGCTCACAGCTGAACACGGGCCAAGGTGGAGATAACTATAGAGATCCTAAAATATAGGTTTCAGAGTCTGCGTGGGCTCCGGGTTAGTCCAGAGAGGGCATGTGACATTATAGTAGCTTGTGTTGTGCTTCACAATATTGCCACTATAAGAGGGGAGAGACACCCTCCTTGTATTGAGGAAGATGGCCCAGAGGAACACCTACAGATTTTAGAGGCCAACAGAGACGGAATACTTTTGAGAGACAGGATCTGTCAAAATCACTTTTATAAATTTTTTTGCACTAGTCTGCCAGGCAGTGTATTTCTCTATTTCCTAAAAACAATAAAAGTAAAATTCAATAACATTTTTATTCATATTGCTTTACACACACACACACACACACACAATATCTTTTCACACACACACACACACACACACACACACACACACACACACACACACACACACACACACATACCACTTTTAACATGCAACAGATTAATATTCAGACAAGTTCTCACCTTAAGGCGATGCTCCAGTAATTCAATTTCAAGTGCTGCTTTTTTATGAGGAGCCCTCTTCCATTTGAAGCTGTATAAGGTCCCTCTCCATGTCACTTTTTCTTATTTGTTTTTGGAGATGGACCTTATACAGCTCAACAAATCACTTACAACTGTGACAGACTGTGTTCTTTCTGGAGGGTCCAATAATACAATACGTCCATCAGTATCTATAAGAACACACAACCCAATAAATTCTCAATATTATTAAAGAAAATAATACATGAAAAGAGTAAGATGTCAGACTACACCCAGGATACACCCAGGAAACACCCAGGATCTAAAAACTGGCCCACTCTCTCCATCATCACCATTTTTTTCCCCTGCACAACCACACTTTTCGCGCTACGGCACATTATACACTGGACTTGCACAGCACAGTGCACTTTACTTTACATTCCATTTCATCTTCATATTTTCTTTTTCATATTTATTTCATATTTTTTTATATTCTCTTTTCTTATACCACACCATCCCGCACAAGGACACTTTACACCACACCTCACTGCACAAGGACACTTTACACCACACCTCACTGCACATGGACACTTTACACCACACCTTACTGCACACGGACACTTATTGACAATCATAACTTGTTTACTGTTGTTTACTGGCTAACTGCACACTGCCATAAACATTTTCCGTGTACATTTTCAGTGTATATATATATATATATATATGTATATGTACGTATATATACATATATATTTATATATCTCTACATCTTATTTATCTGCCTTCTTTTCCTATTATGTTTTTCTTTAAATTTTGTTATAATATTTATATTTTTATTCTCCTTTTTTACCGTATTTTATTCCCTCATGCCGGACCGTCGTCAAAAGCATTTCACTGCATGTCGTACCCTGTATGTATGTGTTTGTGACAAATAAAATTTGATTTGATTTGATTTGATTTGATTTGATTTGATTTTTGACTAAGATCACAGTAGCCTATACATCATATGCAGTTAAATAAAATAAACCTACATAAAAATTTATCTTGTTCAAAAAGCCTTTAAATGACAGAGATAGTAATTTATTAGGACAAAAAATGAAAACAAATCATAAAGGTAAACTTACATTTCAACATTTTTTCACCATCACTTGTGGTGCATGGTGTGTGCGATGAACTGCCCCCTGGAATGCCAGCAACCACTGGTCGCCCTTTATTAAGGGACAGAGCCAGCTCCTCAGATGGGGTGAGGTGGTGGTGGGCCCCCGCCAGTTAGACGGCCTTTAGTCTTTTTTCTATTAGCTACATGACAGAATGCATATTCAAAATTCTGTTATAATAAAACTTCACTAATTGTGTAATCAAATATGACCTTTTTGCAGAATGTTTGTGTTTCATTTTGACTTGGCTTAAAGTTCTTGTGGCTCCAGGACGATTACACCCTATTAAATAGGTAATATACATTATTATTTTAAACTAAAGAAATAAATGGCAGGAAAAGTAAATGCTTTCATAGTGATATAACATATTCAAAAGGATGTATAAGTCATACTTCATTATTTTGCATATTTATAAAACGGGAGCCAATAACAAATTTGTAATTTAATACACTCACGCATTTATCTGTCCATTATTTTTTGCGAAGCCAACTCTCTTGCTTTAGCCGATGCGGCTGTATTGCTTCTTTTTAATATTATTGGTTTAAATTCCTCATAAGCGTGCATTAAAACCTCCAACTCCGCCTCTATGAAATACACCGCTCTCTTTTTTCCGCTTTGGGTTTCCATGGTGACTCATGACAGCGGCGATCCATTGAAAATGTCTTTATATATGCACCGTGCACGCGCATTAACTCTGGGTAACCAGTTGGAGGTTGATTAAACTAACTCTTATCAGGTATTTTGGAACCGACATACTCATGGTATGCCTGTTTGGGGTAAATCAACCCAGAGGTTATGATTTATCAAATTGTAAGTTAACCAAGCTTTCTGGAATACCCCCCAGGTCGGTTTAATTAACAAATATATTAACAGTTTAATGCAACAAAGTAAACAAACTTTTAGATAAAGAAAAAAGAGAAATAAAAATTTAATCTTGGCAACACCGGGATTTGAACCCACAACCTTGTGGGGACCTGCTGGTCGGTAAACCAAAACCTTACCCACTGAGGTATCCTTTCCTGCTAATGCAATGAGTTAAAAAGCCTTATAAACCAATATGGCTTCTTTTCCATACTTAAACACCATGTAACTCATTAAAAGTAGGCCAAAAACGTCTTCAAAAAAGACACCAAAAAAAAAAATATTTTAAACAGGTCTGTTTAATTAACAAATAGATTTACAGTTGAATGCAACAAAGTGAACAAACTTTTAGATTAAACAAACTAAAAAAGCTTTACCTTGGCAACACTGGGGTTTAAACCCACAACCTTGGTGGGACCTGCTGATCAAAAAACCAACAACTTACCCACTGAGCTATCCCTTTCTCTGACTGCAATGAGTCAATAAGCCAAATGAACCAACATGGTTTATTTTCCATCCTTAAACACCTTGTAACTCATTAAAAGTAGGCCAAAAAAGTCTTCAAAAAAGACAAAAAAATAAAGATTTTTTTTTAAACAGGTCTGTTTAATAAACAATTATATTAACAGTTTCATGCAACAAAGTAAACAAACTTTTCGATAAAAAATAAAAAGAAATAAAAATTTAATCTTGGCAACACCAGGATTTAAACCAACAACCTTGTGGGGACCTGCTGATCGGTAAACCAACACTTTACCCACTGAGCTACCCGTTTCTACCGCTGCATTGAGTCAATATGTCTAATGAACCAATATGGCTGCTTTTCCGTCCTTAAACGCCATGTAAGTCATTAAAAGTAGGCCAAAGGAGTCTTAAAAAAAAAAAAAGAAAAAAAGAAATCTTTTAAACAGGTCTGTTTAATTAACATAGATTTACAGTTTAATGCAACAAAGTAAACAAACTTTTGGATTAAAAAAAAAGAGAAATAAAAATGTAATCTTGGCAACACTTGTGGGAACCTGCTGATGGGTAAACCAACACCTTAACCACTGAGCTATCCCTTTCTATGACTGCAATGTGTCAATAATCCTAATGAACCAACATGGCTTCTTTTTCATACTTTAAAACTATGTAACATTAAAAGTAGGTCAAACAAATCTTAAAAAAAAAGACAAAGAAATAGAGCAATATTTAAAACAGGTCTCTTGAATTCACAAATAAATTTACAGGTTTATTTAAAAAAAAAGTGAACAAGCTGTTAGATAAAAAAAAAAGTGAAATAAAAACTTTACCTTGGCGACACCGGAGTTTAAACCAACAACCTTGTGGGGACCTGCTGAACAGTAAACCAACACCTTACCCACTAAGCTATCTCTAGGTACTAGCGCAAGCAGTCAATAAGCCTCATGAATCAATATGATGAAATTATTAGATTAAAAAAAAAGCAAAATAAAAATTGTAAGGAATGTTTTTATCCTCTGCCGCATGGGCAGGATTGCCTTCTGTCCCCTGGACAGGATACCCCTGAATTCAGCCTTCCCTCTTGATCTTTGCTCTCATTTGCATTTACATTTGCAGCATTTAGCAGACGCCCTTATCCAGAGCGACGTACAAAAGTGCTTTAAATCTCTAGTAGTGAATAAATCTTACACTGGTACGCAAGAATACAAACTCAATATAAATATAACTCGAATTCTACAAACTTGGAAAGTGCTAATTTAAGTATTTCAGGAAGAGGTAGGTCTTTAGTCGTCGCTTAAAGATAATCAGGGACTCTGCTGTACGGACATCTAGGGGAAGTTCATTCCACCACCTCGGTGCCAGAACAGAGAAGAGCCTTGAATTGAGGTCACTGAAGTAAGATGGTGCTGGTCCATTTTTGGCCTTGTAGGCAAGCATCAGTGTTTTGAATCTGATACGTGCAGCTACTGGAAGCCAGTGAAGGGAGCGCAGCAGTGGGGTGGTGTGGGGAAAACTTGGGCTGATTGAAACAAGTCATGCAGCTGCATTTTGGATCATTTGCAGTGGACGAATAGCGTTCAGGGGAAGACCTGCCAGCAGAGAGTTGCAGTAGTCCAGTCTTGAAATGACAAGAGACTGAACAAGCACCTGGGCAGCCTGTATGGACAGAAATGGTCGAATCCTTCGGATGTTATAGAGAAGAAATCGACAAGAACGAGCAACATTAGCGACATGTGGGAAAAAAGACAGTTCATTGTCCATAGTTACCCCAAGGTTACGAGCAGTGGCTGAAGGGGAGAGCAGAGAGTCATGAAGTGTTATTTGTAGATCTTGACCTGGAGATGAATCACCTGGGATGACTAGCAGTTCTGTTTTGCTGGGGTTGAGTTTAAGTTGGTGAGCCCTCATCCATAAAGATATGTCTGACAAGCATGCTGAGATCCGAGCAGAAGCTGTGGTATCTGATGGAGGGAAAGAAAAGATGAGTTGAGTGTCATCTGCATAGCAGTGATAAGAAAACCCATGTGAGGATATGACTTCACCAATGGAGTGGGTATAGAGGGAGAAAAGGAGGGGACCAAGTACCGAGCCTTGTGGGACACCGGTGGTAAGTCTGCATGGGGCAGATGTGGATCCCCTCCATGTTACCTGGTATGAGCGACCTTCCAGGTAGGAAGCAAACCATTTCCATGCTGTTCCGCAAATACCAAGGCTCTTGAGGGTTGACAAAAGTGTATTGTGGTTGACTGTGTCGAATGCTGCTGAAAGGTCCAGAAAGATAAGTACAGATGACAGCTTGGCTGACCGAGCAGCATGTAGTTTCTCAGAAACAGCCAATAGTGCCGTCTCTGTGGAATGTGCCGTTTTGAACCCAGACTGGTTCGGATCGTGGAGGTTGTTCTGTGAGAGATAGACAGACAGTTGGTTAAAAACAGTGCGTTCCAGAGATTTAGAAAGAAAGGAAAGGAGTGATACCGGTCTGTAGTTGTTGATGTCTGATGGATCCAGAGCCGGTTTCTTCAAGATAGGAATGACCCTTGCTTGCTTGAAGGTAGTTGGTACATAGCCAGATGTTAATGACCCATTGATGATTGTGGAGATGAAGGGCAGGAGATCTTGTGCGATGGTCTGGAGCGTATTTGAAGGGATTGTATCCAGGGGACAGGTGGTGGGATTGCAGGATCGGATGACTTGCAGTATCTCATCTTCTGTTAGGGTTGAGAAGCTTGACAGAGACGTAGTGGATTGTTGGCTGTGTTGTGTAGTCATTGTTGGAGAGGAAGTGAAGGTCTGGCAGATTTTCCTAATCTTCTCATCATAGAAGGAGGCAAAGTCATTAGCAGTCAGGGAGGATGGAGCAGGTGCAGCAGGGGGGTTTAGTAGAGAAGAGAAGATGTTGTGAAGCTTACGGGGGTCTTGTGCAGAGGCCTCAAGCTTTTCCTTGTAGAAGGTAGTTTTGGCAGAAGTCACCTCCAAAGAAAATCTGGTCAGGAGTGCACGGTAAGATGAGAGGTCTACATCAAGCTGTGATTTTTTCCACTTCCTCTCTGCAGATCGGAGTTCTCGTCGATTACTGCGCAAAACTTCTGACAGCCACGGTGTGGGACAAGAAGTCTTCTTGGGTTTTGTAGTCAAGGGACAAAGGAGGTCCATGGTTGAGGAAAGAGATGAGAGGAAGGAGTCCGTAGCAACGTCTAAGGGTAGAGAGGAAAAGGAGACGGGGTCAGGAAGAGATGAAAGAGTACATGAAGTTACAGAGGAGGGAGAGATAGAGTGGAGGTTAGGACGAATAAGAGAGACATGCAAATTATTTTTAGGTTGAATAGGAAGAGTGATTAAAAAGGAAACCAGGTGATGATCAGAGATTGGAAGTGGAGTGGCAGTCATGTCTGTAGCTGGAGTAGGACGGGTGAAAACCAGGTCCAGGACATTTCCTCCCTTGTGTGTTGGAGGGCAGCTGTTAAATGTCAAGGAGAAGGTATTCAGAAAAGGCAAGAGGCAAGATGACTGAAGTTTGTCGGATGGGAGGTTGAAGTCACCAAGAACTGTCAGAGGGGTGCCGTCAGAGGGGAAATTACTGAGGAGCGTGTCCATCTCTTCTAGGAAATCCCCAAGAGGACCAGGAGGGCGGTAGATGACAATGATAAAAAGGTTGATTGGAGAGGTAACTGAAACTGCATGAAATTCAAAAGAAGACATGGTTAAATGAGACAAAGGTAGAGGTGTGAAACACCATCTCCGTGATAAAAGTAGACCTGTACCACCACCTCTGCCGATTTCTCTTGGTGAGTGAGAGAAAGCATAGGCAGAAGACAGAGCAGCTGGTGTAGCAGTGTTCTGTGGTGATATCCATGTCTCAGTAAGTGCCAAAAAGTCAAATGTGTAGTGGGAAGCCAAGCCTGTGATAAAGTCAGCTTTCCTTACGGCAGATTGACAATTCCAGAGCCCACCTACCACCGCTGTTTGAGATTGAGACAACAGGGAAGGGTAGATGAGGTTACTGGCGATGTGACATCTGTTCCGTGGAAGGGAACGTCTGTGTCTGTAAGAGACGAGTCATCATTATGCCAGACATTTCAGCAGGGGTATGTTTTGCTTTATACAATTGTTTTTTTTTTCCTTTTTACTATATTTGTGTTGTACACTTCAATCATTACAGGACAGTCCAATGGTTACTTGCTGGGGGACAGAGGATACCCTTGTCTGCCCTATTTAATGACACCCTACTCTGAACCTGAGCCTGGACCACAGACACGGTTTAACCTGGCTCACAGC
>MU545793.1:9484383-9497615 GCA_024362625.1 Silurus asotus | reverse complement strand
AGTAAACAAACTATTAAATAAAAAAAGCAAAATAATAACTTTACCTCGGCAAAAACAGAGTTTGAACCCACAACCTTGTGGGGACCTGATGATCAGTAAACCAACACCTTACCCACTGCGTTATCTCTGGGTACAACTGCTGCCACTCACTAAGCCTAATAAACCAAACTGGCTTCTTTTCCATACTGCAACATCATGTAACTTATATTAAAAGTAGGCCAAACAAGTCTTTCAAGCAAGACAAAGAAAAAAGCAATCTTTTAAACACATCTCTTTAATTATCAAATAGATGTACAGTTTTATGTAACAGAGTAAACAAACTATTAAATAAAAAAAGCAAAATAAAAACTTCACCATGGCGACACCAGGGCTTGAACCCACAACCTTGTGTGGACCTATTGATCAGTACACCAACACCTTACCCACTAAGCTATCTCTAGGTACAAGTGCATCTAGTCAATAAGCCTAATGAACCAATATCGCTTCTTGTCCATACTGCAACATCATGTAACTCATATTAAAAGTAGGCCAAACAAGTCTTTCAAGCACGACAAAGAAAAAAGCAATCTTTTAAACACATCTTTTAATTATCAAATAGATGTACAGTTTTATGTTACAAAGTAAACAAACTATTAGATAAAAAAAAAGCAAAATCAGACTTTACCATGGCAACACCGGGGTTTGAACACACAAGCTTAAGGGGCCCTGTTGATCAGTAAACCAACACCTTACCCAATGAGCTATCTCTAGGCACAAGTGCAACCAGTCAATAAGCCTAATGTACCAATATCACTTTTTTCCATACTGCAACACCATGTAACTAATATTAAAAGTGGGCCAAACAAGTCTTTCAAGCAAGACAAAAAAAAAAACAATCTTTTAAACACATCTCTTTAATTATCAAATAGATGTACAGTTTTACGTAACAAAGTAAACAAACTATTAGATAAAAAAAGCAAAATAAAAACTTTACCTCTGCAAAACCTGGGTTTGAACCCAAAACCTTGTGGGGACCTGATGATTAGTAAACCAACACCTTACCCACTGAGCTGTCTCTAGGTACAAGGACAACCAGTCAATAAGCCTAATGAACCAATATCACTTCTTTTCCATACTGCAACACCATGTAACTCATATTAAAAGTAGGCCAAACAAGTCTTTCAAGCAAGACAAAGAAAAAAGCAATTTTTTAAACACATCTTTTAATTATCAAATAGATGTACAGTTTTATGTAACAAAGTAAACAAACCATTAGATAAAAAAAGCGAAATAAAAACTTTATCATGGCAACACTGGGGTTTGAACTCACAACCTTGTGGGAACCTGTTGATCAGCAAACCAACGCCTTAACCACTGAGCTATCTGTCGGTACCACTGCTGCCAGTCAATAGGCCTAATAAACCAACCTGGCTTTTTTTCTATACTTCAACATCATGTACCTCATATTAAAAGTAGGCCAAACAAGTCTTTCAAGCAAGACAAAGAAAAAAGCAATCTTTTAAACACATCTATTTTAATATCAAATAGATGTACAGTTTTATGTTACAAAGTAAACAAACTATTAGATAAAAAAGCGAAATAAAAACCTTACCATGGTAACACCGGGGTTTGAACCCACAACCTTGTGGGGACCTGTTGATCAGTACACCAACACCTTACCCACTGAGCTATCTCTAGGAACAAGTGCAACTAGTCAATAAACCTCATGAACCAATATCGCTTTTTTCCATACTGCAACACCATGTAACTCATTGTAAAAGTAGGCCAAACAAGTCTTTCAAGCACGACAAAGAAAAAAGCAATTTTTTTAACTCATCTTTTTAATTATCAAATAGATGTACAGTTTTATGTAACAAAGTAAACAAACTATTAGATAAAAAAAGCGAAATAAAAACTTTACCATGGCAACACCAGGGTTTGCACCCACAACCTTGTGTGGACCTGTTGATCAGTAGAACAACACCTCACCCACTGAGCTATCTCTAGGTACAAGGGCAACCAGTCAATAAGCCTCATGAACCAATATCGTTTCTTTTCCAATCTACAACACCATGTAACTCATATTAAAAGTAGGCCAAACAAGTCTTTCAAGCAAGACAAAGAAAAAAGCAATCTTTTAAACACATCTCTTTAATTATCAAATAGATGTACAGTTTTATTTAACAGAGTAAACAAACTATTACATTAAAAAACAAGCGTAATAAATATTAAACTTGGAGACACCGGGATTCGAACCCTCAACCTTGTGGGGACCTGCTGACTGGTTAACCTACACCCTATTCACTGAGCTATCCCTTTCTACTAGTGCAAACACTCAATAAGCCCTAATGAACCAACATGGCTTCTTTTCCATCATTTGACACTATGTAATTCATATTAAAAGTAGGCCAAACAAGTCTTCAAAAAACACAAAGAAAAAAAGCAATCTTTTAAACAGGTCTCTTAAATTAACAAATGGATGTACAGTTGTATGTAACAAAGTAAACAAACTATTACATTAAAAAAGCGAAATATAAACTTGATCTTGGCAATACCAGGGTTTGAACCCACAACCTTGTGGGGACTTGCTGATCGGTAAACCAACACCTTACCCACTGAGCGACCAGTTCCTACATATGCAAGCATTCAATAAGACTAATGAACGTACATGGCTTCTTTTCCATACTTCAACACTATGTCTTTTTCTTCTTTTAGCTTCTCCCATTAAGGGTCGCCAAAGCGGATCATCCGTCTCCATACCCCCCTTGTCCTCTACATCTGCCTCTTTCAACCCAACTACCTGCATGTCTTCCCAAACCGCATCCATAAGTCGCTTCTTACTCTCACCACAAATCACATTATAAAAATTATAGGCAATGGAGAATTCTGTCTTACATCATCCTTCAACCTGTCCATCACCACTGCAAACAGGAAAGGGCTCAGATCCGATCCTTGATGCAGTCCAACCTCCACCTTGAACCTTTCTGTCATTCCTACTGCACACTTCACTGCTGTCACACTGTCCTCACACATGTTCTGCACCACCCTCACATACTTCTCTGACACACCTGACTTCCTTATACAATACCACTACTCTTCTCTTGGCACCCTGTCATACGCTTTCTCTAAATCCACAAACACACAATGCAACTCCTTCTGGCCTTCTCTATACTTCTCTATCAACATTATCAAAGCAAATAATGCATCTGTGGTGCTTTTCCTCGGCATAAAACCATACTGCTGCAGATGGTCACCTCTTCCCTCAGCCTGGCTTCCACTACTCTTTCCCATAACTTGTGACTGATCAACTTAATTCCCCTGTAGTTACTGCAGGTCTGCACATCCCACTTATTTTTAAAGATCGATATCAGCACACTCCTTTTCAATTCCTCAGGCATCCAATCACCTTTCAAAATCCTTGATCTTGATCTTGTTAAAAACTCCACTGCCATACCACCTAAACATTTCCATGCTTCTACCGGTTTGTCCTTTGGTTCAACTGACTTCACTCTTTATCCTCTTAATTGCTGCACTCACTTCCTCCTTACTAATCCTATCCACTTCCTTCTTCACCAACTCCACACCATCCAATCTTCTCTCTCTCTCATTTTCCTAATTCATCAGCTGCTCAAAATACTCCCTTCATCTTCTCAACACATTCTCATCACTACTCAACACATTTTTATCTCCATCCTTTATTGCTCTAACCTGCAGCACATCTTTCCCAGCTCGGTCCCTCTGCCTGGCCAACTTCTCATACAGCTCCTCATATGCCTTTTCCTTGGCTTTTGCCACATTTCTCTTTACCTGCTGCTGCATCTCCTTGTCTCCCTGTCTACTTTTCTCATCACTCTGTCAATCCCAATTCTGTTTTGCCAACCTCTTACTTCTTATTCTCTCCTGCACTTCCTCATTCCACCACCACATCTCTTTATCTTCCTTTCTATTTCCAGATGTTACACCGAGTACCTTTCTAGCTGTCTCACTTATCACTTCTGCAGTAGTTTCCCAATCATTTAGCACTACTTCATTAACAGCACTAACATCTTGATGCTGGATGAGTAGATTTTAAAAATTTGAATCCAGATTGGATTATATCTGTACTATTCACCTATTTAGCTTTATCAAAAGATATGTATCTGGCCCTATTCTCCCTTTCTCTATTAGGACATGCCAAAGCTTTATCATGGCATTACCACTAGCCAGAGACTGTCAGATTTGGACCGAGGGTATAACAAGAAGCTCTGTTATTTAAGTGGTTAGCAATTACAATAAATGTATACATCCAAATAAAGTCATGAAACATTTATATGAAAATAGTGTGTTAGTAGTTCACTTTTTAAAAGAGCACAGAGTTTTGCCAAATGTCTGTAGTTATCTAATACAGATAATCCTGAGTTACAATGGTTTGTCTTAAAATTTTTCGATGTTGCGATGCCGATAGCAATACGACAAAATTATGTAAAAATACGTAAAAATATGTACAATTTGGCACAATAGACACAGGCATCCATGTACAATGTATGATACATTGGATGTGCAGCTGGGATGAACGTATCTCTCCCCTGTGAGATGCCCCACTCTCGCTAGCGCTCGACGGAGTAAAGTTGTCTCAGTGTTTTTTTATCTGTTTCAAACGGTTTCAAGCATTTCAAGCAATTCAAGTGATAAAAGCATGTCTTCCAAATGCCCAAGTATGTCTAGTGGTGGTAGTGAAAAAAAAGAAGAGGAAAGCCATCAGTTTAGAGCAGGAAATTAAAATTAAAAATCAGCATGAAGCCGAAAAGGTTGTCATAGTCACAGTACCATCTTCAACTTACGATATTTTTTACTTACAATTGAGTCGACGTAGCATATTTCCATCATAAGTGGGGGATTTAACACCATTTGTTTATATTGTAGTAAAATATCAAAAAGATAATCCAGTAAAATAGCAGCTGCCAATTTTAGGTACAACGATGTATATTACCAGGACCTGGTGGTTTGTTAAACATTTTTTTTTGGAAGTTTATTAGTGATCTGTTGAAAGTAAACTCTTTGTGAACTCTGTTTTATCTATGCTGAAAGGCTCAAACAGAAAGTAAAAAAAGTGTTTTATCATTTAATTATCATGATTTAATAAAATTATAATAAATTGCTACTAATAATAATGATAATATATTCTATTAACCAAATCACATTAAAGTATTTTTGAACCTAAATTGACAATTGATGATTGTAGATTCCCCTAGCATACAACAGTCCATGCGAAATTAGGATTGAAAGACCTGAAGTTGGCCAACCTTTTTTTGATTAATTTCCTATTGCCATTATTAATGAGTGTTTGAATATAGACGGATCCACAATAAATTACATTTAGTGTTTCAGTTTTAACAGATCTATTAAGTTCTAATTATTTAATGCATTCTCATGTAATCTAACACAAATAATTTGCTTAGTAATAACAATGTGTGGTTCAGTGTACCTTGAAGTTTCATTCTGGTGCATCAACAGTAAATGTACTTAGTTTTGTACTGTAAATAAGTATACGTTTATAAGTAAATAGTATAATAATCTATTGTGTAATAAACATTGCATTTATATTTTATTATTGACCGATAGATGGCGATAGAGAGTGGGAATAACGTGACACACTTCCAGAACAATGTAACAGTGGGGTCAGCAATACCGTGTGTGACCTCTAGTCCTCTAGGCACATAGATTACACAGTCACACACATTTTGTCTTGAAAATGGACCCAATGGGGTGTTCAGAGAAAACCTCACTGGGAGTGTCTAGACAATGGTTGGAAGGTGCTTGTATGGCTTTGCCATGGATCCCAATGAGTCAGTGTGCATTCAGGTCGAAGTCCCCACCGGGATAGGAGAACAAAAACACACACACAAACACACACACACTTTCTTCATAGCTGCTAAAACTATTAGGCTATCACAAAATAGAAACATTTTCTTTGCAATGATTCTTTGTAAGTTGACTTTAATATTATACAGTTTTTTATCCTTCTACATCAACACACATTTTGAAATGTATTATTTATGTATGTTCATATAATACAAAACATCAAGGCAGAACAAATTCAACTTAAGACACAGCAAATAATTATTTTTTTCTTTCCTCCAACATGAAAGCAGAAAACACTGACACACTGTTGTAGCTACTTTTAGGTGAACCGTCAACCTTTACACAAAAGCTTGAAAATTTGGTTGATTTCAAGGGATAAACAGTCTGTATTCAAAACTGGACTGTATGTAGTGTAAACATACAGTACACGCATGCATGCACACACAGGCACACACACACGCACACACACACACACACACACACACACACACACACAATAGCCTGACAAAAATAATTCTAAACAGGAAGCAGAGCATGTGAAGGAGAAAGATAAAATCAGCTAGGACATCATTAAAAAAACCATCAATAAAGCATTTCTAGTTCTGTTTGATTATGCGCCACAAGATTCATTCATTCATTCATCTTTATATGTAGCAAATACAAATAATAAGTTCGTAGCTGGACTTGTTTGCACCATTAATTTGAATCCTGTGAATCACCTGATCAGATGAGGCCCAGGTATGTGCATATAACAATAAAATTAGGAAAAAGAATTCTAATAATTGGCTGTAATTGAATTATCTCATTAGATAACAAGTTGTAATGATATAATTGAATTACAGCCCATTATTAAAATTATTTTTCCTAATTTTATTGTTATATGCACATACCTAGGCCTTATCTGATCAGGTGATTCACAGGATTCAAATTACTAAATGGAATTTAGTAAATTACTAAATGGAAAAGGCATTTTATTTTCCCAATCCGTTTAATTTTGGTAAATCTGTGCTCACTGTAGCGGTGGATTATTGTTTTGGCTGGCAGTATTGAAACCTGATGTGTTCTTCTGCTGTAGCTCATCCACATCAAGGATTGATGTTTTGTAATCTTTTTTGCTCACCACTGATTTGATTATTTGAGTTTTCCTGGACAAATGTGTCAATTTTTTATGAACTCTCTCATTAATAATGTGTTTCCACCTGCACAGCTGTAATTTAATTAATGTTTTTTGTTTTTCACACCATTGCACCAAGCAAACTCAAGTTCTAGAGACTGCTGTATGTGAATTTAAGAGGAGATTAGCACTCGTCAATCCTGTTCTCTCTGTCCTGTTGAGATCAACAGTGTCACCACTTCACTTTTTAAGTCACTAAGCTCACATTCTCCTCCATTCTAATGGTTCCTGTGAAGATGACCCAAAGCTGCTGGCTTTTATCTGTGATTTCATGCACTGTACTGCTGCCACATAATTGATTGTTTCAACAATTGCATGAATGTTTGTTCTCGCTCTGATGCAAAATTCACATCTTTGAGGATAGTTTGTATGAAATAAAACAGCATAGCATGCTCTTACTAGTTCATAGTTAAATTTACTAATGTGGAACAATAGACAAATAGAAAAAAAATCTGACTGGTCAGAAGGCACGTGTGCATAATTTATGTTTAATTGCACCAACCAATAATTTAGGCTGTAACATGAATGATGGGCTAGGAGTTATTTTGTTTCATAAATTTTTCTTACATTAGTCTAACTTTAAATCATGCAATAATCTGGTAATTAATAAAAAGCATTCATTAATAAAATAATGTGTTAATTGCTATATATAACAGAACACACACACACACAGGATTATTATTACATTGTAAATTTTTTAACAAATTATTTCTGAGCACCTTCTGACCAATCATATTAAAGGATTTAAAACTGCTATGGTATAGTAGAAGATAACTAAAAACATTAGCATGTGGTAATGAGCAGCTGGATAATACCACATTTGGATTTATGGGTAATTTTCCTTACAGGCTATTTCATATATAAATGGTATTAATTGGTAATGACAAATTGCCTTTCCTTAGATATTTTACCAGATCAATATGGAAAATGTTTTGTTTGTCAATCAGATACACATGTAGAAAATGTAAAAAAAAAAATAAAGTGTTTTCCTTTTGAAACACTAACTGTATTTTATATTATTTTTAACCTGTTGTTTGTATTTGCAGCATCTCTCAAATTTGAGATTTTGAGATGTTTTTCTTGCAGATCATTTCAATGCTTTTTTACACATTTGGTATAAAAAAAAACCTACAACATTTCTGTAAAATTAAGGAAAATTCGTACAATGATGATTTTACATGCACACTTATAATTGAGTTTCCCTTCATCCTCTATGACTTTGCTCTGTCTTTTTGCACCATTTAGAAAAGTCTTTATTTCCTATTTTCTCTTCTTTGCTCTACATCACACAGTCGTTAGTTGAACAGTCATTGGAATGTAAATCTGTAGCATATTCTTTATGCCCTTTCACATCTGATTGGTGACCTTTTATTTCCTTCTTCTTGCTTGCCTGAGTGTGTTTGATCGCTTGATGGTTTTTCCCTTCGTGGAGTTGGTGATGCTCCCTTTGGTTATGTTCTTGGTTATGTTGAGCAGAAGGTGAGTCCCTCTTCACTCCTTCATTTGCCTGAAGCCCATGATGACCCTTGTGATGATTTATCGGGTGAAATGTATAGTCTTCGTGATGCAGCTCTTGGTTTCTGTTATTGTGCTTATCTCTCACTCTGACCTGGCTGTCTCCCTTGTGCAAATGATGTTTCCCATGGTGAAGGCTCTGCTCTTCACTGTGCAGGTTTTCCTCTGGGTGGAGCTGTGAGTCAAAACCTGGTGTCTGTACTTGCAAGTAAGCTCGCACTCTGTGCTGCTGAACGTGGTTGTTGCTGAAGTCGATCACTCTACACTCATACACACCTTCGTCTGAAGGTTTAACATTTGACAGGCGAAGTCGGTGAGAGATGTTGCTGCCAGCCACTTTCACCACCTTAACAGAAATATAAAACAAGATTTTTAACACCTTAACACCAAAGCTATCGCAAATTTTAAAATAAGGCTTTTATAATCACCCCTAAGGATAAACAAAACCTAAAACCAAACAGATGAATTTTGTAAATGTATGATCCACTTATAGTTTAGTCAGCTGTCACTATTAAGATAAAGTCTACCAGATTGGGCAAAAGCACGTGCATATATTTATATTTCTACCACATAAATCTACCACTTAAAAAATGTTTTTACATTTGCTGTATAAATAATCTCCACTCTTCTGCTAAGGATTTTCACCAAATTCAGAAACATGGTTGAGGGAAGTTGCTTATTTAGCCACTGAAGCATTAGTGAGACCAGCAAAGAGGCCTGGTGTAGAGTTGGTGCTCCAGTTTATCCCAAAACTGTACTGCAACAGATTACAAAGGCAGTTGGCAGTCACAAACTATATAGTGTAACTGGGATATTGGGACCCTTTATGAATATATAAAAAATATTATCCATCTCTAGGAGTTTAATTCAAATACGTCCTTTTTTTTATTTATCACAACTTCAAAAACTAAAGAGCTTTCAATTAAAAAGGTGTTAACCTGAATATATAAACAATCTCAACAATGATACACTGTTTGGGAGATTTGTACAAATAAAGATAAAAAACACGTGGAAATCTTCCGTGATAATGTGGGGACATAAGGAGAGGTCTCAAAACCCCTTCTGTGAAATATTATGATACCTGATTATTTTGAACTGATTTGTGGCAAGAGGGTTAATTTCATACAAAAATCGATTGCATTACTAATTCAGTGAAAAGAGGTTCAAATTTGAAAAACATAAACTGACAAATTGACACATCAAATTCAGCACTGAAATGAAAGTCAAATTCAGTAGCCAGCACATTCTACTTCAGTCTTAGAATTTAAACAATTTGAAAACCTTTGGACAGAATTGGACAGTTAACATGCATATCCAGTGAAGCAGTGCAAATGAAAGCGTCAGCTAGATTCTTTTACAAGTGAAGCCTTGTTAAATTTGCATTAGACAAGTAGGGGCTTAGTGCTGTTATTGTCATCAGAAGCGGATTAAATGTGGGTGCACGTTTTTAATTATGTGTAAGGTTATCATTAAATCGTATTGTATGTAGCAGTGTTTTGCAGAATAAATGGGGTTTTTTTTTAAACAATTTTTAAAGCTAGTAATAGAACAGATCTAAGGAAATTTCACATATAGTTCATATTACGGTTAGAGTATCACTTTACATGTGGTTTTACATTTATATATATATATNTATATATATATATATATTATTTGATTTGATTTATTTTTGTACAATACAGAATTTATACAATGCCAGCACCAGATGCAGCTTAAGGCTTCATATCAGCCACTCAGATGCAGTGTGTAAGACATCAGCTACTTTTTTACTTAAACAATAAAACAATTCAGGCGATTAATAGAATTTAACATTTTATGGCTACTTTTAAAAACAAATATGGATGATGATCTTCCCAAAATGAAGATATTAACACTTGGCACTCACACTTATTTTAGTAGCATCGCTTGTCAATTCCTCACTGGGAACAACCTGTAATGAGAAGCAATGAATTGGAGAAAAATCTTTTAAATAAGAATGAGAAAGTTAGTGTACCAGATAAACACAGCACAGAAGGCAGCACATCAGGGAAACAATGCATGACAACTATTTCAGGCTGAGGGGGGTCTTCTAAAGCAGTTTCCTCTTTGCTGAATGTACTAATTACTTTGTGTTAGTTCAGCAGGACACCAGCTGGCTGCTGTTCACTCATTTAGGGCGAAGCAAGCAGCATGCTATGATCCCAAATTCTGTGCAATAATCAGTAATTGGGGAAGAGAGTGGCTCCTGCTAGGTTTCATGGTTTATTACTCTCTATGTCAGGAAAATGGTGGCCCAGCAGGTAAAAGAACACTGCCCTTTTTTTTTAAATGAATCTTTTATGAAGTACTAGAACAGTCAGATTTTAATGATTCTGTAAATAATACTGCACAATATTTTTTTATAAGTGGGATAAAGAAAGAAAGTAATTCGCTCAAATATAATAGAAATACCAAAATCACCATGTATGTATCAGATTTAAACTAGTCATATCGCTTTGATAAACCCTTTAAATATATTAGCACAACTGGCACAAGTGTAGATTCTGAAAAATTAAAATTAAAATTAAAAAGGCTAACCTGGTTGGTTGTCCAGGAAGGTTTCTCAGACCATTCCCTGTGGTAACGCAGATACCACCACTGGATCTCCAATGAGACTGAAGAAGAGCCTGCACCCCTGAAAGAGCATGCCATCTCCACATCCTCACCTGTGTGACTAATGATGTCATGAGGAACTTCAGTGAAAAGGGCTGAAAAAGCGAGAGAAAGATAAAAAAGAGAGAGAGAGAGAGAGAGAGAAAGAGAGAGAGAGAGACAAAGAGAGAGTTTGTCCAATAACTGCCCATTGTCTTGTGTTATTATTAGTGTCAACTATAATATGCTTGCAGCCATGTATCATATTACTGTATTGCCACCATAATATTAGAGAGGCAATGATGCTCTAAGCACACCTTTTGCCCCAGCAGAAAGCAGACCATGAAAACAAATGCAAAACCAGCAATAGTGCTATTACCAAATTACAGTCGGGCAGACTGTATTCCTCATCTCTGCCCTGCTGTCCGTTCATTATTAACAGATAAAAAGCAATTTGCTATTATTAATTTTACAATGTGTAATCTTTAACTATATATCACTTGTCTTATTATTTAGAACAATAATTAAGAATTGTAATTATTTTAACAGCTGTGCTAAAAGATTGAAGTGCGTGTGTACTTTTCACACAAAAACCTGTAATTCCAAAGTATTTCTGCATTTAACTTAATCTATTAGTTGAAGTGGTTTTAAAAGTAATAAGTGGTGTACCATGAAAATGATTCTGTAGTTCTAGAAGTACCACTTAATTTATTACAGTGCAGACGCAACTACACTTAATAGATGACTGCTAAGAGCAGCAGCGGGTGTTAGAAGCGGCAGTCTCCTAACATCCTTAACATCATGCAGTAACTTGCAAAGGATTATCAATGCTGGTCAGGGTCTCAGACAGAATTCTACAATTTTAAACACATAGCAGCTTACTCTGTGCTGAGGGAGCACAGGGAAAAACACACTCTCCATCTCAGCCCTTATATAGACATTTTGGTGAGTTCACTAAAACACGTTATTCCTTGAAGAATGGTAATTTTGTACAATCCTTCAAGGCCCAGTTGTAGAGAAAAGCACACACTTATTCAAGCTTTTGTTAAGAAAAATGTTTCTAACCCCTTAACCCTTAATGATACAATATCTTAGTCTAGTGAATGAATCTGTTCATGCTCTAGAGAGCAGATGTATCAACATCCCTTCACACAATCATCATACAGAGCTTATTCAGTGGTGCTTCACTTTTATTTCAAAAACATAAATGTATTGTGACATTTTTTGCACCGTATACATCAATACACACATACATACCTAAATACACTGGCAGCTGCCCAAACTAGGAAGAAAATACAAAATAAATTCTAAATGATTTACATAACATATAAGACATTATACTAAAGGTGTATATAAATACTAAATAAGTTAAACATATTATTTCAACAATATTTGTAAACTGATCTGCCAGAAGAAGCAACTTACTTCTTACCGTAGCAAGATTTTTTTCCACTCATAGGTAAATCATTTCAAATATTTAATTCAATTAAATGTATTATACTCACAATACAATGGTAAAACTAACCCAGTATTCTTGGAATAAAAGCTGATCAAACCCATTCTATTTTTGGATGGGACCTGTCAAAGCAGAGACTGTTGGATTTGAGTTCATAGTTTCAAGCGAACATGCTTCGAGAAGCCAACTGAAGGTCATAAAAATGATTATAATTATTATACACACTGACCAGAAGGTCACAGCTGGATTGCCAATGTGCAATGGTTCAGCACGCTCTTATTACTCTTTAACACTGATATTTTTCCAAACGTTTTATTGATTTTAGACAAGTCTATAATAACTTTAGTCACAAGTGTACCACGAACGCCATGTTTCCACTGCACAGAGAAACAATGTTTGCTGCACCTGCTTGTGTTTTGTTTTAAGACACTGGTAATGGAGTGAAACCATCCCAAATAACTACATCAGCTTTTGCACTCTTTGTGTCCAGAAAAATGCTTCATCACCTCAGCACAAACATTAACCTTCCAAGTGAAATTCGATTTAAAATGTACTAAAAAACATTCACAAGGTGATCTAAGTGCATTTTAAAAAGTTATTCTCAACATACAAACATTTACCTTCTAAATGCAATATATATATATATATATATATATA
>MU545793.1:9438117-9484233 GCA_024362625.1 Silurus asotus | reverse complement strand
TTTTGCCCCCCCCCCCCCTTGGCGTTTTTCCTATTTTGTTGCCTTACAACTTGGAATTAAAATTTATTTTTATTTGGATTTCATGTAATGGACATACAGAAAATAGTCCAAATTCGTGAAGTGAAATTAAAAATAAAAATAACGGAAAAGTGGTGCATGCATATGTATTCACCCCCTTTGCTGTTAAGCCTCTAAATAAAATCTGGTGCAACCAATTACCTTCAGAAGTCACGTAATTACTTTATTCAAGTCCACGTGTGTGCAATCTAAGTGTCACATGATCTCAGTATATATATATATACACACATATACACACCTGTTCTGAAAGGCCCCAGAGAGCAACACCACTAAGCAAGGGGCACCACCAAGCAAGCGGCACCATGAAGACCAAGGAGCTCGCCAAACAGGTCAGGGACAAAGTTGTGGAGAAGTACAGATCAGGGTTTGGTTATAAAAAAATATTCAAAACTGTGAACATCCCACGGAGCACCATTAAAGCCATTAATAAAAAATGGAAAAAATGTGGCACCACAACAAACCTAGCAAGAGAGGGCCGCCCAACAAAACTCACGGACCAGGCAAGGAGGGCATTAATCAGAGAGGCAACAAAGAGACCAAAGATAACCCTGAAGGAGCTGCAAAGCTCCACAGCGGCGATTGGAGTATCTGTCCATAGGACCACTTTAAGCTGTACACTCCACAGAGCTGGGCTTTACGGAAGAGTCCCCAGAAAAAGCCATTGCTTGAAGAAAAAAATTAGCAAACACGTTTGGTGTCCGCTAAAAGGCATGTGGGAGACTCTCCAAACATATGGAAGAATATGTGCCCATCAAGAAAAACGCTTTGTCTGGCGCAAACCCAACACCTCTCATCACCCCTAGAACACTAGCAACACGTTTTTCATCAGCAGGGACTGGGAAACTGGTCAGAATTGAAGGAATGATGGATAGCGCTAAATACAGGGAAATTCTTGAGGGAAACCTGTTTCAGTCTTCCAGAGATTTGAGACTGGGACGGAGGTTCACCTTCCAGCAGGACAATGACCCTTAGCATACTGCTAAAGCAACACTCGAATGGTTTAAGGGGAAACATTTAAATGTCTTGGAATGGCCTAGTCAAAGCCCAGACCTCAATCCAATTAAAAATCTGTGGTATGACTTAAAGATTGCTGTACACCAGCGGAACCCATCCAACTTGAAGAAGCTGGAGCAGTTTTGCCTTGAAGAATGGGCAAAAATCCCAGTGGCTAGATGTGCCACGCTTATAGATACATACCCCAAGAGAGAGGGGGGGGTGGTGGTGTTAATTATGAATAGTTATGCACGCTCAAATTTTCTGTATTTTTTTTTTGTTTGTTTCACAATTGAAAATATTGTGAATCTTCAAAGTGGTAGGCATGTTGTGTAAATTAAATGATACAAACCCCCAAAAATCCATTTTAATTTCAGGTTGTAAGACAACAAAATAGGAAAAACGCCAAGGTGGGTCAATACTTTTGCAAGGCACTGTACACACAAACACACATACAGATAGATACATACATACATACCGACATACAAATATACACAAACTGGTCCAAATTTCAGAACAACCAAATGACCAAATTTTTCCCAGCTTTCCTTAATCAGTTCAAGTCCAGTGAATGACCTAAAGATAAGCAGTGAACTGCCAAAAGTGAAAAAATAACTTTTACAAATGAAGTACATTTACATTTAAATTTAACTGAATAAAAACAAATTATAAAAAATGTTAACATAAAACTATATCTAAATACAGACAATAGATGAAGAACATGTTTTTGGAATTATTAAAGCCTATACAGCTTGGTTCAGTTATAAATAATTTTTTGCCTTGAAATAACGTAATGAATTACTAGTTTAATTAAGGCTCATGAGAGCTTCCCTGAAGTTTTATTTTGTGAGCCAGTATAAAATCATCATTATTTTTTTTTTGCTTAAACACTATTTTGTTACATTTATACACACTGTCAGAAGTTCACAGAATCAGAAGCTGCATTTCTATGCACACAGCACAGTACAGCTGGTATTCATAGCCTAAAGGGAGTCTAACATTTCCCAAAGGAGTTGATTGGGTAGAACTGAACTATTCTCTATAGATGATGGGGTAGTCAGGTGTGAATTCTGCCATCTCTCATTGCAGCCAAAGCTATTTCACACTTAGATGTATCTTTTCTCCACCCCCAAGCATGAATTAATTTTCCTTAGAACTCCTCCAAAGGTGGATGCATGATTCATGACAATCGTCTCTGCACTCTGATTTATTCTCGTATACAAAATGACAAGCACTTCAAACACGTAGCATCATGCAATGCCAGTTTCAATAACCTGGAGAGAAGACGAATGAAACTGGGAAATAGAAGTGTGCAATGACAGAGCATGAAATATGGAAATGTAACTACATACTCTGCATAGATGTTTTTCATAGCTGCAGAACTTATTAGCATAATGAATCATTTTAGAAATTGCAAATCATATGCCAGAACTGTACAAAACAGTATGAATAATTACTGTCTTGATTTGATTCACTCCTGAAATATTACATTTTATGGCCACTGCTATCTAAACGTATGCTATACATATTGCACACTGAAGTTGGTCTGTTATTTTCCACCAGCTATTCAGACTGCCAGCTGTCTATTTATTATCTTTTCAGTTTCTTTGTATTGTTTCATCAATCTCTTTTAAAGCGAGATGCCTTTTTACAGATGTATCAAAATGACAGCAACGAATGAATTCCACTTAAAAGGCTGCATGTTATTGCGCATTAATACACCATATAACTCTCTCAATGTGCCTAAACACAAATATACAGCACACTGTGTTTAACACTCCACAATAAAATGTTAATTTAAATTAGATGTTACTGGAGCCGCATGTGAGGACCTCCACAATTTCAAAACAATTCAAAGCCAAAAAGATACATTTGGATCAGCAGTAAAACACAATTTCACAATTCATGAAAAACACTACTAAGAGAGTATGCTGCTATTTAGAATGCTTTGTCTTGATATTTGTTTAGCTTCCCGATTATGTGTGTATGCTGTGTACTCTGGGAAATAATAGATGCCTCGTAAATGTGAAATGTGAAATGAAGGCTGCAGAGAGACTAATGCAATAAGACCTTAACTCAGGCAAAGTGACCCCCCCACCCCCCACCTCCTAACACACACACACACACACACACACACACACACGAGCACAAACACTTCAGGAGTGAATTGTTTATAACCCCTGAGAGTGGTATAAAAAAAGAGTGAGCGAGAGAAAAAAAAAGCAATGCTACGAAAGTGTATAATAATTCTGAGACACTAAAATGACCACAGTAATTCACCATGAATTACTTAAGGCTGCTCGCCACACCAGACATCCTCATTACAGGACATACACCCCCATAAACTTACTGGAATTATATCAGCTGGCTGTTATTTCCTTTGTCTGGCAATATATTCGACTGACTTTAATTTACAATTATTGCATTTGTGTAAGAGTTACTTTCAACGAGAGAGCGAAGCATCCGTGAGCCTCAATACGGTTAAAAAAAATCAACATCTCCCAGCTTTCTCTCTTTCTCTTTCACTGCACGCAGAGGCGACAGTCATGGATGCACATCCTAATTAGGGAAACAAAGAGGAAGAACGGCAAAAAAGAAAACTCTCTCTCCTGTGGCTCGACTGGTTTTTAATATGCACAGCCTTTCTCGACCCTACAGACATTACAGTAATTAGGCAGCACCACTGACGCAGCATTGCAATTGTCTCTACTGCCTAATGCCCTGTAAACACACATGCATACTGACCAGTCTAGTAATTTCTCCACTCATACTAATATCCAACTTCTACATTTTGTCAGCACATATATCAGAAGAGAAGAATGTTAATTACAACAGCATACAAGTGAAATAAATTTCTTACCATGCCAGTAATAATATTGATATTAAGCATAAGATCCATATGTGCTTTTAAACGTTCCATTTCACATGCTTTTACAATTACCTCCACTCTTCTGGGATGATGTTCCATTAGATTTTGGCATAGGGTTAATCTTGGGTCTTCTAGTTACCAAGTGAAGTATATTTCTTGCTACACAATTGTGTGTCTTAAACTTCGTGGTAGCATTTTGGGGAAGAAATGCTAAGAAGATATTTTATATATACATCTATATATTATATAGATAAAGTAAGACATTTTATAATGTTACTGCAATCAAAAAGTAAGTAAGAATAGCAAATAATAATGCTGACATTTTATTTATCATTATACTTTAAATTCACAAGACATGTCCTGTTAGATGTCCCTGGGAAATAGAGATATATATAGCAATGTGCTGTATATATAGACACAGAGTCATATATATAATGACAGGGGTTCTGGTGTGTACAAATAATTTGACACGGCTCTCTTGCTTCTTTGGACACTAAATCATAATCTAGATCTTCTTGATTGACATACAAGAATGCAGTTGTGTAGTTTGTATGTATGTGTGTGTGTGTGTGTGTGTGTGTGTGTGTGTGTTTAAGAAAAACAAATAGACACAAATAGAGTTTCTATGCATATCATTGACCGATTAGTATAATATTGAAGGGGAAACAGTGAGAAGCCTCAGGAGGCAGTGGCGTTGGTATGGAAGCTGCAGTGCAAGGTGACGGACCAATCACTGTTGGAGTAAGACCTATACACTGACAAAGTAAGGTCAGAAAGCACTCCAGCGGCCGGGCACAGTAGGAGATGTCTATCGGTACTCGGAAAAGGGAAGGACAAAAAATTCTATAGCAGCAGGAAGGCTATAAGGTTTAGTCTATGATTATTTTAAGCATGGCTAATTACACTAGTTATACTGCGCGTTGTATGCATCTTTAATATAGACTTTACACCATGACTGATGAAACTGGATGCTGGTAATTAAATCGGGAGTGTTAGAGGAGGGAAACCAAACTATGTTGGACCTACTCCTGCTAAAGCAATTTATCAGACTCGATCTTACGACCTAAGAAAGAGGCAATAAATTTGAGTAGAAAAGGAATACGTGGAGAATTAAAAACACAGAATTGCACAAGATCAGAAGTAAATGACTCGGTCTGACAGTCTAAGCAATTTATTGATTCTTGCTCTTGCAAGGGTAGAAATAAACACAAATATTATTTTCCTAGTTGATATTCGCTGTTCATTTTTTTTCTTTAGTACTATAATAAATCATCTCAACATGTAGTTAAAAACAAAAGGTTAATAAAAACATCTGACAGCTAAAGCCTTATATTCCTAAATCTTGCAACTACATATTTTCTTTCAGAGTCACAAATGTTCTGAAAAATTTATATTATTTTAATGAATAACATGTTTTAAGTGTTAGCAGTATAGGTTTAAGAGATTAAATTAAAAACAAAAACCTTAACATTTCACCTCCACATGAAATCCACAATGTGCCCGAAAAATCTTCATGCATAGCAATCAGTGTCTATTTAGATCTTATGATATATCTTTTTTTAGATTGGCAAAACAAGAACATAATGAAATGGTATAAACTCTGAATCTTTCACAAGGTTGTGATGGACTTTAACATAAATCATCGCACATATCACACACAAGACACTGTTCCCAAACTCAGAAGCCAAAATTGAGAGAGATTACTTCCATTGCGTATAGGTTTTTAAAACAAAGTAAAAATATGCCAACACATTCTTTTTTCCATATGTATACAAATATGTGCAAACTTGCAAAGTGGGAAAATTATGGTTAGTGTTGCTACTTCGCATGACTACAGGTTTGACCTTAACACAGAGTTTTTGCAAGAGTTACTAATGAAGCCTCTGTGTGAACATAGATACAAACTTCTATTTAGAAACCAACCAACCAACCAACCAAACAAATAAATAAATGTTGGTTTATGCCTTTTTCTGTCTCAGATATAATGAACAACATGATGGGGTAATGCATACTTAGATTTTATATCATCACAGATTAACATTTTTATTATATTATTATGAGTTACTAGAATACTAGCATGCATCAAAAAGGGAAAAATTAAATAGTGGATTTTAAAGCTTTACAGATATGGCCTTTGTAAAGATCAGTGAAATGAACAAATCGATCAGAAATCTTCAACACTGATATTTATTTTGGTAAAAATCTGTTTTTCTCTGACAAACGGCTATGACAAAGTTCAATATGCCCAATATGCTGCTTGAAATTTAGAAATGATCAGGTGAGTAAAAACAAAAATCAGTTTTTGAATGCCCATTATGTACTTAAGCTCTATTGAAAATGACCGAAAGCCAAACTCAATTAAATACCCAAGAAATCAGACTGTAGAAATGGTCCAATATCCCTTCCAAAATAGTACACACTAAGGAGTCATTAATTCTGATTCATTGTAAGGGTGGAAAAGTAATCAAGTTGATTTGAAACATAATTGATCAAGGGTAATGTATTTATATTGCCAATATAGTACAATTAGTTATATTGTACCATCACAGGAACATTCAGTTAAACTTTTCTGCCCAACTTATTGGTTATAATAGCAAATGTTAATGACTGTCCAAATACCTACTCATAATCAATGATTTATTAATTCTTCTGATTTCATATTCATATTACATCATTACAAAATTAACGTACAAATGTAAAGAACCATTTTTCCATACTTTATGCACATAACAGCCAAAGCATATTTTGTATTAGACTCAAGAGTGAAGGATCAAATTGATTTATTTCAACAAATCTATCATTTAGTCTGTTGTCCCTATTTGTATTGGAGTTTTTATTACATTTAGAAGAGAAGCATTTAGTCATTAAAAAAAAAATTAAATAATCCTACAGTCATATTAGAACCACAGTAAATTGTTTCACTTCTACTGCAGCCCAATCCAGCAATAGAATCCAGTAATACATCAATTCTGCCTAGTTTACTTATTAACTTAAATTTCACGAGGTTTGGCAAATAATAACAAATGTGATACCCAAAAGCCACCTAATTTAGTTCCAATTTTTATTTTGATAAATCAAATCAGTGATATACTTGTGGTATTAATTTTGTAAACTTAAATAAACAGCTGAAATTGCAATATATATATATATAACTATTGAGCAAGATCCAAAAAGAAAAACAAAATTTTAACAGGGGGTTCTTTAAGCGATTTGTAAAGAATACACAAGTGAGTTGCTAATTTGAACAGAAATGTTTTTTTTAATATGTTTTGGTTTTCTTTTTTGTCTGGCTTTTGAGGGTACTCTGTTGCATTACCACCTATTTTTCACCATTCATCATTATTATATTAAATCAATAGATCACAGATCAATCTGCTGATTTGGTCTTTATGGTAAATGAGATTAACTAGACCTCCAGTATAAAATGTGAATATCACCGTAACAGATTTATACAGTTATTCATATAAGGCAATACTAAATGATAAAGGAGAACATCCCTATCCAGATCATGATGATTTTGAGTAAATAGAATTATAAGATAGGATATAAGAAACTACAGGAAGGCACTAAACACCGGCTAAGCCAATACAAAAATAAATAAAGGTCAGTCAATCAAGGTGAATGTTTTATAGTTATTTTGATTGATTTCTGTGTAGTCTGAAACCATTGTGCGACAATATCAATGTGATCATCTGCATGTGAGTGAAAAGGTTGGGCTTCTTTCTTTGTTCTTTGTGTATCTGTGTATTGTATGCATCTAATCTAAAGAACATGTAGGAAGCAATCGTAGACTAAATTGCAACAACAAATATTATTTCTGTAGAGACAGAGAGGGTAAAACAAAGGGTAAAGTATTTTCTTTGCCAATAAAATAATGTCCGTTTTCTCTAGCAGGAGAAGCAGCAACACTCCTGGACACGTGGGAGGGGAATGGCGCTGAAAATCCGAGTCATGTGTCCGCTTCTGGACATTTATTATAACCAAGTAGACAATAATACCATGAGCGGTCTGTGATCAAGCCCCGCCCCTTCACACCGACTGCGTGTCTGCGAACTGCACCCGCCACAGTACCTACCGTTCCCCGATACATGGTTCTCCACGTCCCCACTCGCGTTCAGCTGCAGAAAAAGTCCCGCGTAATGTGAAATCCACAGCAGCACCGCGAACCGACCCATTTCTTATCAGCCGGCTGTTCGTCCAGAGTTGGGCTCGTTCAAGCGCACATGTGGCGACAAAAGTGTCAGAATTTACACTCCACTCCTGCCAAAAGCACTATATCCTCCTCAGACACAATGACAAACCAAAGTTCCTGCGAGAGAAGAAATGTCAAGTGATGCCTTTTTGAAAAATGTCAAAAGCTGTTATTTTTTTCCCCCTTGTCCACTAAAGAAACTCAGTTTCTCGTCTTAGGTCTCATACGAACTACAGAGCGGCAAGAGTGTGTGGCGTAGGAACATCATGGACAGGAGGAGGGAGGTGTGTGTGGGCAGGACCCTGGCTGGATAATCAGCTAGGCGGAGTGATACGAGGTGCTAATTAATTCATTAAACATGGTGACGCACTCAGATACAGATTTACATTTCATATGCGGAACTGTCAGGATTTTATTAACGTCATGGACATGCTGGAGTGTGTTTAAAGCAGGCATTTCACTGAAGGTGAGAACAAACAAAGTGATTCAAGATTAAAGATCCAAAAGTTTGTCATATATTGAATTTCACAAAAGTGAGTACACCCCTCATATTTCAGCATCCATTTTAGTATATCTTCACAAGTGACACTACTAAAGAAGAGTAGAAATGAAACTTGCATGTATTTTAATCAAAGTGCAATTGGCAATGTGTCGATTTTCTGTCCTCTAAAAATAATTCAACATACAGACCTTATCACCAAAATAAGTAATAAGGGCTAGTGATAAGTGCAAAAGTGATAACTCATTTAACCATGCAAAGCCACATGTCATATTTATCATGTTCATGTTTTTTGTCAGCTTCACAGGACCATAAAAATGTGTGTATTAGAGCAGTTAATGTTTGGTTCTTTGAGTTCTTGCGTACTGATCCCCGGATGGTTAACATGGCACCTCATTGCAAAGAACTCTCTTAAGATTTGAGAAATAGAATTGTTGCTCTCCACAAAGATGGTCTAGGCTATAAGAAGACTGGCAACACCCTGAGACAGGAGACAGTCTGTTACACCATGCACACAAATAAATTCTTACTCTATGTATCCTTCAAGCATTTACATTCACATTAACATTTGCGGCATTTAGCAGACGCCCTTATCCAGAGCGATGTACAAAAGTGCTTTGAGTCTCTGATAATGAATAAATCTACACTGTATGCAAGATTACAAAGTTAATATAAATATAACTCGAATTCTACAAAGCAAACTTGCAAAGTGCTAATTTAAGTGTTTCAGGAAGAGGTAGGTCTTCAGTCGTCGCTTGAAGATAGTCAGAGACTGTGCTGTACGGACATCTAGGGGAAGTTCATTCCACCACCTCGGTGCGAGAACAGAAAAGATCCTTGAAGTTTACTTACCTCTCATTCTGAGAGAAGGAGGTACCAGTCGAGCAGTGCTGGGGGATCTCAGACAGCGTGGTGCAGTGCAAGATGTAATGAGGTCACTGAGGTAAGATGGTGCTGGTCCATTTTTGGCCTTGTAGGCAAGCATCAGTGTTTTGAATCTGATACGTGCAGCTACTGGAAGCCAGTGAAGGGAGCGCAGCAGTGGGGTGGTGTGGGAAAACTTGGGCGGATTGAACACAAGTCGTGCAGCTGCATTTTGGATCATTTGCAGTGGACAAATAGCATTCAGGGGAAAAACTGCCAGCAGAGAGTTGCAGTAGTCAAGTCTTGAAATGACAAGAGACTGAACAAGCACCTGGGCAGCCTGTGTGGACAGAAATGGCCGAATCCTTCGGATGTTTTAGATAAGAAATCGACAAGAACGAGCACCATTAGCGACATGTGGGAAGAAGGACAGCAAGCAGCCTGACATAGATTAGGTACATAAGGAAAAGAAACAAAGAAACAAAAAAGACACAAGACATAACAAATGTACAAAGTCATGAAGCAGTTACAATACAAATGCAGGAACAGAAGTGTGTGCATGCTTAAAGTTTTCAGTGTGCAATGCACACATCATAAAAAGACATGTGCAAAGTCCTGCAGAGGTAGATTGAGTCTATGTGGATATTCCTATTGTAAAGAAAGTGTACGTGTGCAAATATACAGAGGCAGACTGCAGTTTGGTATGTTTGGGAATTTTCCCAGTCAATTTAAATAATTCCACTAAAACAATTAGCAGTGTCGAGAGAATATCAGTAGTCGAATAAAGAAATCTTTATTGGACTGTATTTGCAACAGAAGTACTGGAGAGGTAGAGAGAGAGAGAGGACACTGGAACAAAAGACACTAGGGGACTGGGATTGCTCCATACCTTTCTCTAAAGTAACAAACAAAAGCATATTAACTAGTACTACAAAACAGGATGACCCATACTTCCCCTCCCCTCTTACCCATCATTATCTCTTGCCAGTTGATATTTTCCTTACACAAATGAGTAAATTTTTGTAAATTACATTGTAAATAAAAGCAGTTGTCAATATAGGCTTATATAAAGGAGTACTTAATTTAATAGTCTAATTTAACTAACCAAAATAGAGCAACTACAAGGAAAATTCCTGAATATTCCAAATGATATTTTCTGAACATAAAGAGCAAACGAGTGTGTGTGAAAGCAAATGGCAAAATCACCAAAAATGCAAATCAACAGCCTCCTTAGCTAGTTTTAGGATCATTCAAATTCTGCATTTACATACTTAATGCTGTGGAGCAGGTAAGTGACCGTAGTAAATATTGGTTTCACATTTGGGCTTGTTGCCTCTTGATGAAAAATAAACATAGCCAACCACGTTTACCTGTAGCCCGGAAGCACTGGACTCTATGACCTAACATCACATACCTCCTCTCTTCCCTAATGTTTTGGATTTTGGACACAGTGCACTCATCAATTAGATTACAAGCACACTGAAAACCAGGCAGCTAATTATGTCACTTGGCAGCAATAAGAAATTATGGAAAGGGCTGACCACAACAGCACAATATGAAAAAACATCAAGGGCTCATTATTGGAGTCAATGCAACCACAGGTTTTACACTCAGCAAGATGCGAGAGAAACTGCATAACCACTTTTTGGACCTTGGAGAGTGTCTTACTCTAGTTCCTGAACTGTACCCTGACTTGACTCAGACCTTCTTTACAGATATTACTGACCTCAAGCTTTTACCATTTATGGTCTTTATGGAAAAAACTTTGCACCTAAACAGACTGCTCAGTGTGTTCTTTTCACTCACTCACTCACTCACTCACTCACTACATTGTGGCAGCATGACTATGGCAGCTCTCTAGCTTGCTGAAAGGACACAGTGACTATGAAGTTAATTATGCAAAACAAAGTGCTTTTGAGTGTGTGTTCATCAATTTACTACAAGTAATTAGCTGCTGAGCTGCTTCTTTCCAAGATTTGTATTGCTGTCATTCATTCATGCCAAAATCCATCATCATTAAGAACAATATTAAGGTGCTTAATTGGACCTAAAAGACCACACACAAATGTTCTTACTTTGAGGAATTAAAATGGTAGTAGATTAGTTTAAACTTTAAAAAAAAAAATTATAATGATGATAAAGATGATGAGGATTAGTTCAAAAGTTCAGACTTTTTAAAATAAAAAAATACAATATTATTTAATTTAATAGGTTCACTCCATATGTTTATATTAAAAATGTATATATAATATGCACTATAGGATATTGAATACAGCATCGACAGCATTATTTTCTGCTCTCAGACTATTGATCACTTGGCTTCTTTTGCCCTTCGCATCAAGAGCCATCACATAATTTTCTCACATTTGCTTTGGTTTTATGAGTGCTGCGTGTTTTCAGGAACATTCATGACCACTGTGCTCAGAGAAAACCAAAGTTACATAAGGAGCAATGGCCATCATGTGAACTTTATAGACAATAAATTAGATAGATAATTTTAAGTTCAAGCATAAAGAATACTTAGTGTTAGGCATTAGAATAAAATATTATGTATTTTTAAAGAAAATGTGTAGAAGGGTGGATTTAATAGACGTTCACCCTCTCACAAAGAGACTATGATGAATTTTGACACAAGAATCTATTTCACATTACTTTTACACAGTATTCTCTCACTGACAGTCATTTAAAATATGGTTGTATGCAATATGGACATTATATTTCAGAAGTATGTATGAATGCTAAACCAATAAAAGCAGAGATTGTCTATCCATATGTCTATTTAACATTTATGAGAAAATAAGAGGTTTATCAATCCATAAAGTTGGGCATACCAAGAATCTATATCTTTCTACTGCAACACTCTGCTGCACTGCCAATTACACACACAGACATTTTACCACTTCCTTCTCTCTCTCTCTCTCTCTCTCTCTCTCTCTCTCTCTCTCTCTCTCTCTCTATTTTCTGCACCTGTCACCCAGTGGAGCAGAGCAGGAAATGAAATATGGTGATAGGAATTCCTGCTGGTGTTTTGTGGGTCAGTGATTGTGGCGACTAGATGGAGCCCTCATTTCTAGCCCAATTTCAGGCTACCTGTTTGATAGCTACTGCTGTCGAATTAACTCAGCCCTTAGAGCCTGAGATACCAGGTGCACAGTGTTTCACTCATATACCACCTTTTTCTCTTTCCCTCTCTCTTTTAAAGCAAAATATAATTTCATTTAACGCAATTTAACATACTTATTTTAGAAGATTCATTTTTTTAACCATCGTGCATAATCTTTGTTTTAAAGTGAAAGTCTAATTGTCAGCACTATTTATTAATTACACAATGTTTCCAAAAACTATACAACTATGATTATGTTTTTCTAAACCAAAATTCAGTAAGGTGGCTTGATAGAACCAAAGGTTTTAAATTGTTTATTGTTGATCTGTCTTTTTATTTTTTTTTAAAGTAAAATAGTAAAATAATAATTTACCATTTATTATTTATGATTTAGACACAAAATAAAAGAAAAAAAGATTTAAGGTTTCACTGAGACAAAGAACTGTTTTACTGAGCATATTTTTGTTGCAGGATTATGGCACAAGCTGTTTTAAAAGTGTCATACACAAAGATACCTAAATAATAAAGAGCCATGAACCTGAGATACTTCTGAGAAAATAGAAAGCTATAATAAACAGACCAATTCATAAATGTCTAAGCAAGTCTCTGAACAAAGCAATTCTGTAAATAGTTTTACATTAGACAAGAGGAGTAAACCAATGCATTAGACATACTATATGTGGAGCTCTGATAGAAAGTAAACCAGTGTAAGTATGTCTGATTACAGAAATATCTGATACAAGGAGAAACAAGGAATGTGTGAGATCCAGGGTGTGCTGCATCAATCACTCCCCTTTCAAGGTAGGTGTAAGGTTTTGTTTGATACCTCTGTGTCTTCCAAGAGACAAAAATAGATGCACATACAAAGAAACACTAATCTTACAACATATATTTTAACCACATTAAAAAGCATTCCCTGTATGCCCAACTTATGTACGTGGGTAAAGACAGAAAGCAGAACATTTTAAAATGCCTTTGTCTTTTTTTTGACGACTTGAGGACAAAGTGTACTGGTGTTCTTATCACACTTTCCTTAAAGGAAAACATGATGGGATGCCAATTCAAATCTATTAAGGATATTAAAAGCAAAATTAAACAAGAATGAAAAGACTGAACTGCAATTCATTATTGCAGGTTCCACAAGGCTGTCAGTATCCTCTATATTAGCAAGCAAGCCTGTAGGCTGTTCAATAGCATTGAGTTAACAGAGGGAAATTTATTTCATGGTTGCATAGATTTGGCCCCTCAAGGCTGCACTGCTAGCTGTTTGGAGATTTTCTTTGCACCTCAGCTTTTAATTGATCAATTAAAGTAATTGATTTGCCAGTGAGACAGCTTTGCTGATTTTCCCAGTCTTAATGAGTTAGTGATTAAATGGTAATGAGGGGCCAGACACATAATGCAATGTTACAGGTCATGTGAGAGCTGGAGAGATAGGAACTACAATGTTTTACACCATGTTGGGTCCTAAAGAGGCATAGAGGGCATATCATTTGTCATTACTTTACCACTTTAACTATCATCTTGTTATTCAAGTGTTCACCCCAAAGCATGTTATTCATTAACTTCGCTCATTCATCAATTCATCTTTAAAATCCACTTCATCCTGTTCAAGGTCGGCACAGATCCAGAACCAATTTAGAGGCAGCTCATTCCACCACCGAAGACACCAGACCAGAGAAGAGGCATGATATATGCCTTTCTTGTATGCTAATGCTTTTTTATTGTTTATATTCTGAAGGAGGCAACTACAGAAAGCATTGAGGTCCTATGGCTGGGAAGGTTAAAAAGAAGGTGTGTATCTGCATTCCAAACCAATTGCAAAAGGTAAATGGTAGCGGAAGTCCTTCATGGAAAAATATTATGAAAAAGAGACTAAACAGTGACCTTCCTGGACAGAAATGGATAAATTCTTCCAATATTGCAAATGAGAAACCAACATTACCATTTGTGTTTAGCAGTTTTAGGCAAAAAGGACTGGCTGTGGTTACCCACATTTGTGTGCAGTGACAAACGATGGGATCTAAGAGTTGTCCAGGGAGATCACAATATCCTGACATAGAGTTTATTTTCCAGGGATAAACAGTAGCTCAGTTTTATTGGGATTACGTTTCATTCAATGATCTGCCATCTATGATTAGTTAGTAACTACAGTGAAACTAATAGTATTTAAGTAGTATTTAATAATTCTTTGCCATTTTGGCCCCAAGATGCCTAATACTGTATATGGGAACACATGTATGGGCACACAATTCCTCTATCCAAAGGGGTGATGAGTCACACTAGGCACGGACAATTCACTGCCACAACACCAGAAGTTATACCTTGGATCAAGAAAATGTACAGAATCTGCAATGACCTCCAAGACCTTCAACCTTATCAGAAATTATCTGTGTCTTTATGAGGGATCTGACATTAGGCCTCTCCACAATCACATCTGAGGTCAAATATGAATAGCCCAACTCTTGCTGCTATGCTATTTATGAGTACACATTGTATTTTTTTTCACAGAGGATATAACCCATCTGGTACTGGCATTACTAACTGAAAGAGCGCTTACCTGGGCTATCGTAACATTTGAGCACATGATTCTGAACCGAAATACTGTTGAGTTTGAAAGAGAACTTCACAAGTTGAGTTAAAAAAAACAAGAAGATACAGACTCAATGATGCATTCATTTTCTGAACTCCGGCAGTGGAGAATGGATTGTATGAGCCAAAAAAAATTAACCATTTTTTCTGCCAAGGCCTTAAAGACACACTTTAAATTCAGGTAGCATTTTATCCAGCTGGCTATCCAGACTAACCATCATCCAGTCCCATTGTTGCACCAATTATTGAAACCCAAACCTACCAATAAAGATATCAAAGTGCAACAATGAAACCATTTCTCAGCTATCAATAATTAAAGTGCTGCTGGTAACTTTACATATGGAAATATGATTTAAATGTTAAATACTTTCAGGATCACTAATTGTTAAGGTCTTGGCTGGCACTTCACTTGGATGAGGAAACTTTACCAAACACACCATTTTGCACATCAGAATTGGAATTTAACTGCCATCACCGTAAATGCTAGTATTCTCCCCTCTAGCCCCAACAGCTCTCAAACAGGCACTTGAATAACAACATCAGGCCATTATGAAGATTTGGTTATACTGTATTGTCTTTTTAATATTCTTTTGGTTTTTGGGGAGTTTCTAGGATTTAATTCTTATTTGAATAAATGTAATGCTCAGCATTTATGAGCAGTCCTCCAGAACTTCTTGGACAACCACTTGGTTGCAAATAAAGTATTACATCTACTCTAGCAACAAATGTATATTTGTATATTTTTTATATTTCCATATATAAAGTTTAAAGTGAACTCACAAACCTTGAGGACTGTTCAGTCCTTCTAGGCTTCTTACCTTAACAAGGGATTCAAATGACATTCAGTCTGCATCGAGAGACTTTATAAAAATAAAAAAGGTCTGCATATCATCCTTCAAATAACCCTGCATTAATGGGATGCTGGAAATGTATGAAGTGGAATGCACTATATTATAAAAAATCCTAAAGAACGCCATGGAATACATCTGATTTCTGAGAAAGAGCTATATCGACAGAAAAGTAATTGTCATCTAACGCTTCTTAAAGTACTTTCTGATTGCTTCATCATCGGATACCTTATGCTACTGTACATACAGTACAAAACTAAGCATACAATGTTTTTATTTCTTAGCTTGTTTTTTTGTTATATTCTTTAGTAATTACTATGAATTATTAATAAGTACAACGAAATGTACAGAGAAAACATGAACCATAAATTTATATTTAATATAAATGGATATTCTTGGATTTTACTCCCTATAAGCCTTGAATTCTGAACCTACTGACTTTAATGTACATAAACATAAAACATTTTTAGAAACATTTTATACTCACCATGTAATACAAGCACACATTCATTTTTATATGACTTCAGAGCTGGAGCAGATGGGTCTTCATTACAGTGTTTCATGTTGAGTAATGCCAGCTCTGGCTGGCATAGTTAGCTGGCATAGACTTTTCGTCTCCCAGTGGCTATGTCTTTTCACAGAACAAGTATTCACTGCATGATGCCATGCAATGGAAGGCTTGGGAAATACACAGAAACAGAATTCAATTTAGGGATGACTAAGAGCAGCTCAAATTATAATGCTAAATAAAACAAGAGGAATAGAGTTGTTTTTCAAACAATATTCACATGTTAAATAAGAAAATAAGTGGAAAATGCAAAACATTTGGTATCCTAACTGTACAGTTCAAGTTATTGTGGTTCTGTAGTCCAGTACACTATAGTATAAAATAAAGCATGAGTATAAAAAACAGAATCTTAGGCTTGCACTCTTTATAAATAGCACCACATTTATTTCTTGACAAGCTGTGTGCTTTGGTTATACACAACAAAACTAAAAGAATTTACACCTTACAATGAACTTAAATAAATAAATAAACATTGTGTTGTATTAAGGATAACTGCATATTATATCATCTGGGTTTAAATAGATTCTGGTGCTTTAAAATGTTTATTACATTTAATTGGACTTCTCTTTAAACTAGGTGCTGGCATGGATTGGCAGCAGGGACAGTCAATTTTACACTAACACACCATCCACCTGGTTCTGTATATCCACATCAGATATCTGTAGGTGAGAGAAACATGACAGTTGGTATTTTTATATCAAGGTAATTATTCTTCATGAGTCATGAGGCAGAGAATAGAAGCCCTACTGTCAGTCCTCTCTCACTTTTAATATTAAGAGTATTTTTCTATGTATAATGGACAAACACTTTCCAATTCTAAAACATTAAAATGATTTTATAAGCTTAATTCACTTCATTTTAAGCTTTATTTTAAATTAATTTTTTAGAGACAATGTTAATAAACCATTAACTGATTTGTGTGAAACATACTCCGAAGAGCTACATCAAATCCTTGTTTGCTGACATATTAATAAATAGACATTCATGTAAAAATAACGTATTTATTCAAAAATATTTGTAAATCCAGTGCTGAGTCCAAATGCCAAAGCTGTCCTTTTTCATTTCCATTATATTTGACCAAATTTCCTTTACCACTAACCCATGCCCACCCTATTGTCCCTGGCTGTTATTCCATTGCCTGTCACATCAGTTTACTACTCTGACATCTCAGCATTTCCTCCTTATGAAAACTCTGTGGGATAAAATGCAGAGGACTGTAGAAAAAGGCTGGATGAAAACCCATGAAGCAGAAGATTGAGGCAGCAGAAAGTGCTGAGCACAGGCTGTTTGGGATTGTTTGAAATTATGCTGTAGATGCCATAAACCGAGAATTAACCCCACTGCAATTGCTGGTTCCATCAGATAAAATATCTACTACCACCAAATACTGCTTTGTGCTAGGTATAAATGAATGGGTTAAAAGTATGTTTTGGAATTCTTAAATAACACAGTGCCATGTGGTGAAGAAAAAACACGTCAGATAAGTTATCACCCTTAATATTATGTTGGTTTATCAGGATTAATTAATTGAATTACAGGGATATCTAAGAACACATCAATTAATACAACATTTACAGTATATTTGTCACGGATAGACCAGGTGCCAGGAACCATTAGTAGAACTGGGTGTCATTTATTGGTCTTAAATATACAAACACGAGCATATGAAACAAGACTGCAGGAAATAGCAGACTTAACTAAATGCTTTACCCGAAGCGTAGCTAGGAGCATGAAAAATCAGGTAGTATGAGCGATAAGTAGTCCAGATGATCTACGGTAGTAAACTGTAGATCAGATGGAGAGTGAAGGGGAAGAGGGGCCTTATAAAGGGGACAGGTAAATGGAGGACAGGTGTAGGTGATTAGTCAGAGGGAGAGGCTGAGCGAGAGTGTTAAGTGTTGGAGGGAGTGTTGTGGCCCTCTGACAATATCATTTAATATATAATATTTTACTCAGTTTCTTCACAATTTTCTTTAAGTCTACTTTAGACATTCTCCAATGGCTACGTCTTCTCTTTCTCTCTCTTTCTTTCTCTCGCTGTCTCTTCCTTTCTATTTATTTTATGCTGGAAAAAGCTGATGCAATTACTTTTACAGTCAGTAGGTTTTGATCAATGTTTCAATTGATTAGGTTTTATCAATGATTTTATTTGTTTGACTTAGCCAAAACCTATAGAGAACTTGCACAGATATTTTTTGCCTTAAAATATTTTAGTAATTCCAATCCTTACACTTTTCAGGAATGGCGCCAGGGCTTGATGCGATAAAAGCTTTACCTAAGTTTTATTTGCAGACAGCACACATTACTTTGCACCTGTCTGACCAAACATAAAACATTATGCAATTATGTAGATAAATGACTGGCTAATATGATGCTTATTATATGCTTGAAAAAGAATAACTAATTGTACTCAGGTACAAGTCATGAACAACACGTGGCACAGCTTGGAATACAACTGTGCTGCAGACAGTGGTTATTCGAAGCCAAATCAGTTTCGCAGGGCTACAATTTTGGAGAACAGTCCCTTAGTAACAAGATTAACATATAGCAATAGTCATTATTAGTGCAGATTTAATTAACTAATTTCTGACATGCCAGACTAGCTTAGACTCAATAGGCCTGTACATCATCTGAACAGTATGAAAACACCCCAGAATTAGACATGACCATTTATCACCCTCTCTCTCTCTGTTTCTACTGAGAGCAAGCCTAAGGCTGTAAGGCATGTTGCTCATTTGACAGTTCTATTAGCACATAAAACCATCGGAGAAGTCAAAGAGCAAGTAGGTGTGAGGGCTGAATGTGAAGGAAAATCAGAGACATGTATACATGATGTCGTTAAATGGACAAAAGTTTATGACACGTAAGCATGAGATTTGCTTGTGGTTTTTGAACATTTATTCCACCATTAGTCTCACATTTCAGTGTAAAGTCAGGTACTTACATAGTCAGCATTTCAATTCATCCCTTAAGTGTTTATTAGGTCTGAGTCTTAATTCTCTAGCAGTCCACTCCAGATCTTCCACTCCAAGCCATGTAAAGTATATGTTCATGGAGATGGCTTTGTGCACAGGGTCATTGTCATGCTGGAACAGATTTGGGTCAATTGTCCCCAAATTGTCCCCAAAATGTTGTACATATAAATGTACAATTGCTTGAATTTGTAATTCTCATATATTCAATTAAATAAGATATGTTTTACTTTCAGCTGCTCCCGTTAGGGGTCGCCACAGCAGATCATCCATTTCCCTACTACTTTGTCCTCTACATCTGCCTCTTTCAAACCAACTACCTGCATGTCTTTCCTCACCACATCCATAAACATCCTTCTTGGCCTTTCTCTTTTCCTCCTTCCTGGTGGCTCCATCCTCAGCATTCTCTTACAGATATACCATGTGCCCCTCCTCTGCACATATCCAAACCATCTCAATCGCACCTCCCTCACCTTGTCTCCAAAACTTCCTACATGCGCTGTCCCTCTAATAAACTCATTTCTAATCCTGTCGATCTTTGTGACTCCCAGCTCTGCCTCATGTCTCTCCAGAGTGTACCTCCACCTCTCCAGACTCTTCTTAACCTGCTCCCTACTCTCACCACAAATCACAATATCATTAATGAATAAGTGAATAATAAAAATCAAGAATTCTATTTTATTTTCCAGAGGCACCTGGATACTTGTACAGTATTTCACAAAAATGAGTACACCCCTCACATTTCAGTAATCATTTTAGTAGATCTTCTCAAGGGACAATAATATAGAAATGAAACTGGGATATATTTTAAAGTAGTCAATGTGCAGCTAGTATAGCAGTATAGATTTACTGTCCTTTAAAAATAACTTAACATACAGCCATTAATGTCAAAATAGTTGGCAACAAAAGTGAGCACACTCTAAGTGATAACAGCTGTACTTTATGTAACCATGCAAAGCCACATGTCCTATTCATCATGTTCATGTTTTTGTCTGCTTGACAGAACCTTACAAATTTGTGAATCTTACATTAGAGTAGTTCAAATGTGGTGCTTCGAGTACAATTCTTCTGACCACTGGAAGTTCAACATGGCACCTCATGCCAAAGAACTTTCTGAGAATTTGACAATTACAACTGTTGCTCTCCACAAGGATGGCTCAAGCTATAAGAAGACCAGTAACACCCTAAAACAGTTACAGTACAGTGGCCAGGGTCATACAAAGGTTTTTACAAGATTTTTTACAACAATCAAAGAATTTGAACCCTCACGCTGTGCTTGAGGTGCAGAAGCTGGCTTAAGAAAACAGACGCATAAGTGCTGCCATCATTGCTTTAGATTTTGCTCAGACCAAAAGACGTAAACTGCAAAAAGTCAGTTTACATGGCTTTCATCCTAAAAGGAAGCCTCTTTTGAAGCTGATTCACATGAAAGCCCACAAACAGTTTGCTGAAGACAACCTGTCCAAGAGCATGAATTTCTGAAACCATGTACTGTGGTCTGACAAGACTAAGATAAACATGTTTGACTTAGATGGTGTCCAGCATGTGTGGCAACACCCTAGTGAGGAGCATTGGTGGACAGTGACGAAGTAAATGTAATTCGTTACTGTACTTAAATTTTTTTATATTTAGATGTATATGTACTTAAGTATTTCCGTTTTGGGAGAATTTTACTTTCACTTAACTACATTTTAAAATAAAATATTTTACTTTTCACTCAACTACATTTCGCAAAACCAGTCGTTGATTTTTATTTATGAGCGGATAAAAACTGAATTGTTTAAACACGCAGTATGCCACCAATCAGGTTAGAGCACGCGCTCTGTTTTTAAATTTTGCTTTGATTGGCGCTTGGCAATGGCGGATTTAGGCCACATGGGCAGCCAACCAAAGCGGCAAAAAGGAGCGTCCAAAAAAACAAACAAAAAAAAACCCCCAAACTATTGTAATTTTTATATATCTTTTTTTAACGCTCATTTGCAAGGTCGCGTCCATTATTATTTAATTTCACGGTCAAAGAAGCTGGTCAAGACTCGGTGTGTGGACCCACAGCGGGAGAAGTTCCCTCACTCATACAAAGAGAAAGGGGAGGCGGGGTGACGTCAGTAAGGAAAACTGAACCCAAATTAAAATTATGTACGACAAAAAAATTTCTAAACCCCCAGGAGCCCAATTCAGAAAAAGAGGAAAGAAATAGGGGGGAAACATACAAAAGATAAAGGTGTGTATGCAGCTCTATCACTCCTCTCGTTATAAGGATAGTATAAGATAATGCATTTAATAAAATGGCTCATAATTGTATAGCACTTAGGGTACGCTGTGTTGCCTGCTGTAGGTAAGGATATAGATACTGTATGTATCTTATGGCTACAATTAGCGAAGGAGTCGTATGGTTCCCAGGTTCTAAGAGTTTGATAAATTGTGCCAAATGACGTGAATTTTATTGTCTAATTTTTGCATTTAGGGTGATATTTATTCATGAAAGGGAGCTCTCAGAAATGCTAATGGAAGCTGAAGCAGAGAGGAGCTTTTCCATGCTGAAACTAATCAATGGTGGAGACATGGGGTCATGGTGTGGTTCACCCAGGGTGCCATTCAAGCTGGAATGGCCATTGCTAGTTGGTGGTATCAGTTCAGCATTAAGCAAAACATTTTGAGAGGAATAAATGATTAAAGAATCTCCTGACTCTAACTTGCCTCAGCACCAGTGACCTTATTTAAATTATTTTTTTTAAGTTGTTGAAAAGTAGGTTCTCGGCTCATGATAATGTATTAGATATCAATCAGTGTTTAACTCATTAATATTATTCTATTAATAGATTGGTGTGCATTTCACATAATTTTAGTTGATTAAGTAAGAATCTTGTAATAAAAATTATAATAGGACAATTATAGCCATAATAAATCATAGTACTTGGATACTTAAGTAAGTTTTAAGGCAAATACTTTTGTACTTTTACTCAAGTGAAAGTCTAAAGGGAGCACTTTTATTTTTACTGGTGTAATATTTTACCTACTGTATCTCTACTTTTATTTAAGTACATGCTTTGTGTACTTTGTCCACCACTGGTGAGGAGTACCAAGAAAACTGTGTCCTGCCTACAGTCGACCATGGTGGTGGTAGCATCATGGTGTGGGGCTGCACGCAGTTTATTGAGGGAAACATGAATTCCAGCAGAACATGATGCCCTTCTTTTAGAAACTGGATCGAATGGCGGTTTTCTAACATGAAAATGACCCCAAACATGATGGTGCTGTGTCTCACTGTGAAAATGAAGAGTTCCCTTTAGGGACTGACAGACATTGGAAAGTACCCATCTACACTAAAATTGCATATGATCAATCATACAATCATAGATGGTGTCTCTCTGGGGGTCCACTGTTAATTTGCAACCTTTCAATTGACCCTGAGAACATTTTTCATGAATCCAGTGTTCATTCTACAGGGCCACTCAGGCTGAACAATGACAATTCAGTCCTCAGAGCAGCTGTTACTCTGTAATGTAGGGAGAAATAAATTTGATAGGCTACTTTGTCTAAGCAGACAATGACCCACTAGGTGGTGGATGTCATCAATTTAGCGTAGAAGCAGGCTGAACACCTGGCTCCGACCATTACATACCTACTGTGTATTACTTAAAGGCATGTTATTAGGAGGATTGTGTTGCTCCTACTTGGGCATCACTTTTCCAGGAACAAGAGTGATACAGTCATCTTCATACACCACTCCACACAGGTGGTCTGGTCCTTGATAACACTGATTAAGAACATTTGAGGGAAAGATGGCTGTAGGCCAGTGTTATCTGTTGCAAATGAGGTGTTGTCACATTTTGACATTGGTTGGAAATTTAAGTATGTATTTCTCACTGCCTTAGAAAACAATCACAGAACTAGCATTTTAAAATGTAAAATTAAATATTCATTTGAATTATCAGTGCATATCATATTATATCAGTCCACTTGGGTTTGTACCAAAATAAAGCATAAGATATGTTCAGGGAAAAAATCATGATAAGCTAAAATATTAACCAATTTTAAATATTTTTAGGTTGGCTCTTAACCCATTTAACCCAGTGTATCAAATTAAGCTTTTGGCGAATTCAAAACTTGTTGAGAATTCCATACTCGATTCTCTATTATAATTATTCTAGATGACCGAATACATTAACAAAACAGTTTGGTTAACAGTTGAACGTACTTTGAACTAATGACAATCATTTTAATTAAAGCCTCTAAAACTTTTATAAAATATTGTTTTTAAAATGATCTGCTCTGTTCAAGTCAGCACATTTCTGAAAGAAATTATGTAAACAAAAATCTAATGCCCACTGGGGTTTTATGGAAATGTATCTCATTTGGAAATTACCATTTCCCGCTTACAACCAAGGCAGATTACATTTCCATATAACATCAACTGATTTTACCAAAACAACAGCAGTACATTAATATAAGGACAAGAGTAGATATGAAAGTCTGCATATCACATGCTGTATATCACTAGCTGTATGTCACAAATGTTGTATTGTAAATCCTGAACATCTCAGTCCGCACTCCCAATTCTGCCATTGATGCTCTTGAGAAAACCGTAGGCTCAGTACATGGAATTAAATTGTTAATCACGCTGTATAAAATATAAGAAAAGTATTTATGTACTATGATATTTATGTAACACAAGTTTCATTGTGCATTGCATGTTCCTATAATTACTGCCTGTAAGTAATGGTTATCATGTTGCTGGTCATAAATTAGTCCAATGCACTGTAATGTGGAGGGACAATCGGATTTTCGATCCCAGTTTGTTGAAAAAAAATTCCTGTGTGTTACCATCTGCTAATTGTTTTGATATGCATGCACTGTAGGTTTAGTGTGAGCTGCTAAAAAACTCAAAATGTCATAGGCGTTAGTACATTAGCTTTGCTGCACCTGGGTAGGGGTTTTATTCCTGCTTATGTTTTTTGTACACCAAGTCTGCATGTTTTCCTTGTGCATCTAGAGTTTTCTTCAGTAACTCTTGTTTCCTCTCCTAGTCCAAAGACATGAGTTATAGACTGACTGCCATTTGCAAATTGTCTGTAGTGTATGATGGATTTGCACTCCATCCAGGGTATTCCCAAGTCCGCTGGGATCGGCTCCAGGGCCCCACCTGACCCAGAAAGCTCTTAGAGTACCATTAGCATCAATCAATTTTTTTCTTTTTTCTGCACTTTTTCCTCTCACATGCCCTTCTTTTGATGCTTTCCTGATTCCTCTCTGGAAAGATTATCTCAACATCATCCAAGTGTTTTAAAACACCAGTTTACACATATTCATTCATGACTACATTTTTCATAACATACAAACTCTGTCATGTTTCAAATCACCGGACTTTTAAACATGCACACCATTTCACAATTACCCCACACTTATATAATCAGATATATGATAAAGGTTTTATTTATTTTTTTTATTTTTTTTTACACTTTTGCATTGCAATTTGGAATTGTCTATTTCTAAAATTAACTCAACTGCAGTTGCCGCCGTTTCTGACTGCAATTTGTAACATGTAAATACCGCATGCCTATCGAGCAATGTAAAATAGTTTTTCCCCTGATAAAGATGTGAATGTGATCTAGATAAAGCTCCTGGGCACAGAGCATTAATGGGACTTGGCTGAGATTGTATTTGGAAAAGAAACACATTGCCAACTCATTAAACAACATGTGTTTGCTTGTAGTGCATTGACATGTAATAAGTAGGCCTGGTGGAGACTCATTAGCATTCAGTTCCATTGATAAAATTAGAATTAAACGTTTATGCACACTTTAGATTTTGAAGAGCTGATTTTTTTTATATACCAGCAGCACACTTAATCATACCTCCTGATATATATTCGCTCTAACCTGGCTCCTTTTAACATTGGTGCCACCCTGCACTGATGCTCATAAAGATACCAAAAATATGTAGTGTGCTGAATTTATGCTTTATTATAGGTCTCAAAAATAGAGCCCAGTGTGTTATTATATGAGCTGTCTAGTTTGGAAGAGAATAGTGTAACCCTCCATCCTAAACAGATGGTCTGCACAAAATAACTTTGAATGTGCAGTGGAGTGAGAAAGGCAGCATGTTCGATCCAGATCATTAAGATTTACAGTCCTGGCTAAATCACTGTAACCCAACCTTGGAAATGGATCGTTATTGAACACTGCAGTTTTTAATGTAAGTATCAATACAATAGGCAATGAAGGAGCATTTGCAACAACAAAGAAATTATATTATATTGTTCCATGAACAAATGGAAATATGGTAACATAAAGTAAGATACTCATCTGAGGATTGCAACCTGATTTACATACAGAAGCTGAGCATTTTATGTCTATTTTCTGTGTTCTACAATATTTATATCTAGCTCGAGGGCTTTTTTTTTAAGTGATATTAAAATCAAAATAGCATGTTTTGTTCTACTGCAGTCTCTTTGTTGTTTTCTCTCCTCCTTGCTTTAGCTGAGTGATAGTGAGAGAGAGAAAGGGAGTGAGAGAACTTGCTCAGCGCCTTGCCTCAGCACCTGAGTGTGAGTTTGAGAGGTGATCAATAGAGCTGTGAGATTGCGTATGTGATGCAGGTCAGACAGGTGCAGTGCAAAAAGTGTGTGTGTGTGTGTGTGTGTGTGTGTGCGCGCGTGTGCGTGTGCGTGTGTTGTGTGCTCAGTATACAATACCCTGTAGTACCCTGGTGAGAAGGCATTACTGTGAGGAAATCACATTCTGTGAGCTGCAAGCTGAATGAAAATTCCTTTCTATCAACACACAAAAAGACAAAAAATACAATATAAAAATACACATTAAAAAAATTGCATTAAAGTTTCACTACAAATTTGCTTGATATGGACTTATTTAGAATTAATGGACTAGAATTGTTTTTTTACTCTGCCCTCATCTAATAAACTTTAACTGTCTCTCCACTCCTGCTCTTTCACAATCCACTTTCCTATTTCTCTCACCTTTCATTCCCTCATCTTTTATCTCGCTGCAAAAAAGGTGGCTTTCAGCTTTCATGTAAGGTCCGCAAGGTCAGCAGAATGAGAGTGAGAGAGAGAAAGTTGGAAGGGAGGTCCATAAATCCATAAGCCAGAGATGTACCCAGTAGAAATTGTTGAACCTTGCCTGTGTGAAAAGTAAAGGGAGATTCTTAAGGGAGGTTCACTTCACAGAGGGATGTCTGCCCTTTAAAATCTTCAGCCTTACATTACTCATTCTCTTTGTGCTGCTCTGCAGCACACCATGTGCACTACTGGAAACAAAACATCTCATAGTCGCTGTTTCTTTCTTTCTTGTTTGTAGCTCTTGTTATTTCTTTTTTGGACACCTTCATTGCCGGTGATTTGTTTACTCCCTTGTTCATTCTGCAGTAGCTCATCAATTCTAAACACACAACCTCTAAAAAGATGCTTAACTTCAGCTTAAAAAAAAGACATAGCAGATTTCATACTATTTGTTTGGCCACATTTGATCATTAGTGTGGGGGTTGTGTGGGATAATGGGGTTTAAAATTAGAACACTCTTTTGATGATAAGAGAGCGAGAGTTTGATTAGAGACGCATGCATTTAAATAGCAATCAGGAAACAAGCAGCAAAACAAGGGTGTATAGGTCTGACAAAAAGAGCAGCTCACCACATTAGTTTTTCAAGTGTAAATACAATCCTGCATTGCACCCTTACAAATGTAGGAAAGTCCACTGATAGAATCACTGTTTCACTCTTTTTTATAATACCAATTGAGCAATATACAAGAATCAGCACAATCTTTCTTACAAAACAAAGATACAAAACAAGCATCATACAGAAAATAAAATGTGCTGCCTGTTTAAGTATCGTTTGCTTCTGAACCATTTTCCCATTGTGTAATACTTTTGTGTTTGCCGGTTTAACTCCATACCATTACAAACCACCAGTAAACCACACCTACACCTCCTTAAGTGGCTCATCTCAGAAATAGATGAGCATTATACCTGAAGTGCATTTTAAACATTTCTCTTGATGAGATTTCTATCAAGGAGCGAAATACCCTCTTAAGAGATTTAAACCACCTAAACCAAATCAGAAATGTTTCTCTGCTGTCTCTGACTGAAGCTCTAAATGAAAAACAGATAAAGCGACCTCTTTCACAGTCTTACCAAATGGCTGATAGAAAGAAAACCTCTAAAAAATAAAAATGTGTTGAGCCTATGACTGACACATAGTCAGTACAAATATTCTCATTAAATTCACATGAAAAAAAAGAAGCTCATTGCAGGCTACTAAAGCACATATCAAAAAACAGCAGTTTCAAAATATACATCTGTGAGACAATGCAATGTAATGAGGGAACAGTGCCATTGAAAGTGTCTCGAAATTACACTGCCTTGTGCGCATGTGTGTGTCATTTGCATTGACACGGCAAGGTCACTTTTTTCCCTATTTTTGTGTTCATGCACATTTGTGTGTCGGCCCAGGTATGCCCGAGAATAGATAAAAAGTGATGAAGCCAAGCCTATAATCTGTATTTTATGATGATAGTCACATTTTTCAGATCAGGTCAGAATTGAAACTAAGAGCGATTATGATGCAGCTTCATACAGAGATGTGTTGTAAAGAACACACACTGCACTCAGGCTGCATGGCAAATTCATCATTTACAAGTTCATCAAAATGCTTGATGTATAATTTGCACATACTCATACACACAAGCATAATAGAATTTCATATCTGAATAGATAAAAACTTGAGTAGGATATTCAATAGCATTTTTAATAGCATTTACAAAAATTGCATACATTTTCTAATAAAGTAATTATTGAGTTTGATGAAAAGTGCAATTACATAACTTGCAAGGTGACATTATAGGTTTAAAGGGTTTACATTACATGAAAAAGAGAAAAGATCTCAGAAAGATTGGCTTTCAAATTACTGTGTTTTCAAGTTACTGTGTTGGACTTTCTGTTTACATTTCAATGTATTACTTTGTTCCATGTCAAAGTTTTACAATAACATGCTGGTTGTGGTGGCCCCTCTGCATTAGAAATATTAATGAAGTGCCACCCCAATAATAGATAACATAAGATTCTCCTTGCTGTCAGTCTATTTGTCTACAGTTTGCATTGTTTCCAGTTTAATTTTGTTATTAATAAAGTATGAATGAAGCAGTGATATAGTATATGTCCATATGTCTATATGTCAGCTAAATTAATACAAAATGAAATGCAATATCATGGAGCATATCATGATTGACATCACCCCTGTTTTAATCAGTCTACACTCTCCCCCATTTAAATCTCGCATAGGTTATAAAATACTGCTACCGACATATAAAGCACTTAACAGTCTCACACCGCAGTATCTGAGTAAACTTCTGTACCAGTATGATCCTCCCACTTAGATCAAAAAGTGCAGGCTACTTGTTGGTATCTCATATAATGAAGACTACAGCAGGGGGCAGATCTTTCTCTTATAAAGCCCCACAGTTATGGAACAACCATCCAATCAGTGTTCGGGACTCAGGCACAGTCTCAGTGTTCAAGTCGAGGTTGAAAACGTATTTATTTAGTCAAGCCTTTTATCAGTAGATTTTTTCTTAGATAAAGGTGCAGATCTGGAGGGATCATGGATATAGAGTGTTTGGTGAACTGGGATATTTGTATGCTGTTGTCCCCTCACATTCACACGTTCACTCAGGTTTGTTGACGGTGGTGTGGTGGGTCGTCTCTTGTCCCAGAGATCCCTCATGTCTGTGTTACCTTCTAGTTCATCCCTTTTTAGCTATGCTGCTATAGCGAGTCTTGCTGGAGTCCAAACTGCACATTAACTTTACAACAATAAAGACACTTAATAATCCATATCTTTCTCTTCCTGTCACCCCTCTTCTCTCTCTCTCTCCCTCTCTCTATGTCGATCGAGTTAAACATGCTGCTGAGGTTCCAGTGACCACTGTTCCTGCCCCCTCCCCTCGGTGGATCTTCCCCCTTCGTCCAGGCCTGCCTCTGGATAGTGTTCTCTTCGATTGGAGGCTACTGTTTGCAGCTTGGGACGGTTTCTCCTTGTTGTCCATTAAATTTCGGAGTAAGGACGGGCGCTTTGAGGATGAATTTGGACTGTAGTTAATGTCAACAGAATGCTATATTGACTCAAGACTACATTTCGCTTCTGATCACCATCACTGTACCCCGCAACATCGTACATCTGCTATAAATGGACATTTGGTGCAACCCAAATGAGGATAGGTTCCCTCTTAAGTCTGGTTCCTCTCAAGGTTTCTTCCTTATGCCATCTCGGTGGAGTTTTTCCTTGCCACAGTCACCACCGGCTCCTTCATCAGGGACAAAATTGCTTATAAGAAATTTTAATCACCACATTATCGGTGTGAAGCTGCTTTGAGACAATGTTCATTGTTAAAAGCGCTATACTAATAAAAGTAAATTGAATTGAATTGAAGTTGTTATAAAAGGCATATGTCAGTTACCACAAAAAAACGGTGATTGATACTTTTACATCGATTTAAATTTCTGCCCACAAGCTTACAATTTTGTGAGGCGTCACTGTTTTGCATTCAGCTCAATCTGTACGTCACCCTGGGTACTCAGAGCTCATTTCAGGCTTGTTAAAAAGCAATTCATCGTTCAATTCTCACACTAATGTGTCAAAAAATGCAATCAGCACTTTTAATTTTGTCTGGCGAGAATGCAAAGATTGCATTAAAAACATAGCATGGCCGGAAAACAGAGTTGTTTTTTAGAAAGCATGACTAACAGAAGTTATGTTAAGAAAATCAGCATCAGGACAAGCAGAACAAATGGTATCAAAGTGCAACAAATGCCTTCTATACATCATCTAATCATAGAAATAAGCAACATTTTCAGAATCATACTTTTTGCTTTAGTTCATCAAAAATGTAAGAAAGAAGGATGGAGGGATTGTGAAAAGAAGAGAAAAACAAAGATGTCAAGATGACACTGGAAACTTAAATCTTAAATATGTCTTGTGAGGTAATCAAAGAAAGACATTTAACTGTTTAACTCACAGGTAGCTATGTAAGAGTTCATTAAGCAGAAATGACCAAATCCTATATTTCTACACATAACCTTCAAGAAATATAAATTATTATTATTATTATTATTATTATTAATTTTATTATTGTATTATTATATAAATAAAGTTTCTGATAGCGTAATGAAAGTGAAGCTGGAAGTTAAAGGGTTGATGATAAATGTCATCAGTGCCTATGCTCCACAAGTGGGATGTGAGAAGAAAGAAAAATTCTGGAGTAAGTTAGATGAAGTGGTAGAAGGTGTACCTAGCAATAAACGATTAGTGATTAGGGCAGACTTTAATGGACATTTAAGAGAAGGGAACAGAGGTGAAGAGGAAGTGATGGGTATATATGGTCTTAGGGAGAGGAATGTGGAAAGGAAAATGGTGGTAAATTTTGCTAAAAAGAGGAAAATGGCAGTGGTGAATACTTATTTTAAGTAGAAGGAGGGGCATAGGGTGCAGGAAAGCATAAGGAGAAAGAGGTCAGCAAAACAGGATTAGGATTGACAGAGATGAGAAAAGTAGGCAGGAGTACAAGGAGATGTGGCAGCAGGTAAAGAGGGATGTGGCAAAAGCCAATGAAAAGTTATATGAGAAGCTGTATGAGAAGTTGAACACTAAGGAAGAAGAAATGGATTTGTACAGATTGGCCAGGCAGAGGGACCGAGCTGGGAAGATGTGCTACAAGTTAAAGCATTTAAGGATGGAGATGGAAATGTGTTGACTAGTGAGGAGTGTGTGTTAAGAGGGTGGAGAGAGTATTTTGACCAGCTGATGAATGAGGGAAATGTGAGAGAGAGAAGGTTGGATAATGTGAAGATGGTGAAGCAGGAAGTGGATAGGTAAAGAGAAGGTAAGAGCAGCAATTAAAAGGATGAAGAGTGGAAAGTCAGTTGGATCAAATGACCTACCGGTAGAAACATGGAGATGTTTAGGAGTGATGGCAGTAGAGTTTTTACCAAGATTATTTAATAAGATTTTGGAAGATGAGAGGATGCCTGAGGAATGGAGAAGTGTGCTGGTACCGATCTTTAAGAACAATGGAGATGAGCAGACAGGGGATAACGTTGATCAGCCGCACAATGAATTTATGGCGGTGCAGAGCATGCATAAAGAGACAGTGTGACAGCAGTGAAGTGTGCAGTAGGAACGACAGACTGGTTTAAGGTGAAGGTTGGACTGGCTCTAAACCCTTTCCTGTTTGCATTGGTGATGGACAGGTTGACAAACGAGGCCAGACAGGGGTCTCCAAAGACTATGATGTTTGCGGATGATATTGTGATTTGTGGTGAGAGTAGGGAGCAGGTTGAGAATACTTTGGAGAGGCGGAGGTACGCACTGGAGAGGGGAATAAAAGTCAGTAGGAGTAGGAGTAAGACAGAGTACATGTGCGAATGAGAGGGAGGGCAGTGGAGTGGTCCAGTCGCAGGAAAAAGAGATGGAGAAGGTGGAGGAGTTCAGGTAAATAACCCAACAACAGTGCAAATTAATAGAAAGTGTGTTAGAGAAGTGAAGAAAATAGTGCAGGCAGGGTGGAGTGGGTGGAGAAGAATGGCAGGAGTGATTTGTGATTGAAGGTATCTGCAAGAGTGAAAGGGAAAGTTGACTATGGTGAGACCTGCAATGTTGTATGGTTTGGAGACAGTGGCATTGAGTAAAAGACAGGAGGTGGAGCTGGAGGTAGCAGAGCTGAAGATGTTAAGGTTTTCGTTGGGAGTGATGAGGATGGACAGGATTAGAAATTAGTTTATTAGAGGGACAGCGCATGTAGGACGTTTTGGAGAGAGTAAGGAAGGTGTGATTAAGATGGTTTGGACATGTGCAGAGCAGAGACATGGGGTATATACTGTAGGAAGAAGAATACTGAGGATGGAGCCGGCAGGAAGGAGGAAAAGAGGAAGGCCAAGGAGGAGGTAGTTGGTTTGAAAGAGGCAGATGGACCAGCACCATTACCTCAGAGTCTTCATCACACCTTGCACTGCACCACGCTGTCTGAGATCCTCCAGCACTGCTCAACTGGTACCACCTTCTCTTTAAATAAGTGTGAAGCATACTTCAAGGCTCTTCTCTGTTCTGGTACCGAGGTGGTGTATTGAACTTCTCCTAGATGTCTGTACAGCGGAGTCCCTGGCTATTTTTAAGCGACGCTTCCCAAGTTTTTTATTTTTAAATCAAGAGTTGTAATCTGATTTATCTTAAGTATGTAATCAGGCAAACCAGTGTAGATGTTTTTATTGATAAAGACTCAAAGCACTTTTGTACGTCGCTCTGGAAAAGGGCATCTGCCAAATACCGCAAATGTAAATGCAAAATAAATATATATATATACTCTATATAAAATTATTATTTTTTTTTTCATTTTCATTATTGTCTTCATTTAAAAAAGTAATGTTGTTATGTGTATGACAAATACAAATGACTGAAGTGCGGTTCTTGATATTTAAAAATCATCTGGATTGCATTGCAAACTGAGCTCATTCTATATGGTGACACCTTGACTGGCTAAGTAAAACAAGACACAGTTGTGTGCACCTCTATGAAGACTCAAAGTATAACAACTCAAATATTCATATACATTTTAGTGAGTTAGATTGAGGTATAGTATGATTCCTTGAAGCAAGGTATGGTTCAGCTTCTTTTTTTTTTTTTGTGTTGGTGTTAATAGTGTTAGTGTTTGTGTGTGTTTAAATATAATTCGAAACATGAGCCCAAATAGTAAAAGTCTTTCTATGTTGCATCTACAATATTTTGTATTTGAGAAAAAGATAAAAGGTTCAGATACCACAAAATTCCACGGGTTATTGCAAGCAATGTGGGGGGAAAACAATACTTTGGGAACCTTTATTATTAAATTGAATGGAATGGAACTGGGAAAATTGTGTATAAAATGAAAAAGTGAAAGAGCTAGAGAGAGTGGGGGAAGAGAAACCAATAAGGAACTGTAGAATGGCCACTGCAGAGCCAACTCAATTACAGAGTCCACTTTGTCCCAAGGCCTCCAGAATCCTCTGTCATCTGATTCAATAGCACTGGAAATTCCATCCAGCTACATCCATCTCCCAAATGAAATGAAAGCCTTCATCTTTTTTTTCTTCTTCTTTCTTTCTTGCTCTATGTGAGAATGGCAATGCTGAAAAGGTCAGAAACAGACAGAGAATCGGAATGAGAAAAAATGTATTACTTTTATACTGTTTCACCAATTTGAGCAAGTTAGTGGTTTAATGAAGATGGATCTTATGGCATGTTCATAATGACAGCTTCATATTAACAAATGTTGGCTAGATATGTATAATCTGCATATTTGTTTATTTATAATTTGTGATTTTGTAAGAAGGTACCAGAGCCATCCAAAGTTTACTACTACTACTACTATTATTACTATTACTACTACTACTACTACTACTACTATTACTACTACTATCACTATTACTACTACTACTACTACTATTACCACTACTATTACTATTACTACTACTACTACTACTATTACTACTACTATTACTATTACTACTACTACTATTACTACTACTATTACTATTACTACTACTACTACTATTACTATTACTACTACTACTACTACTAATATTACTACCACTACTACTACTACTATTATTACTACTACTACTATTACCACTACTATTACTATTACTACTACTACTATTACTATTACTACTACTACTATTACTACTGCTATTACTATTACTACTATTACTATTACTACTACTACTACTACTACTACTAGAAGATGGATCTTATGGCATGTTCATAATGACAGCTTCATATTAACAAATGTTGGCTAGATATGTATAATCTGCATATTTGTTTATTTATAATTTGTGATTTTGTAAGAAGGTACCAGAGCCATCCAAAGTTTTACTACTACTACTACTACTACTACTATTACTACTACTACTACTACTACTACTAATATTACTACCACTACTACTACTACTATTATTACTACTACTACTACTACTACTACTACCACTACTACTACTACTACTACTATTACTACCACTACTACTACAACTATTATTACTATTACTACTACTACTACTACTACTAATAATAATAATATTACTACCACTACTACTACTACTACTACTACTATTACTACCACTACTACTACTACTATTATTACTACTACTACTACTACTACTACTACTATTAATATTACTACCACTACTACTACTACTACTACTACTACTACTATTACTACCACTACTACTACTATTACTACTATTACTATTACTACTACTACTACTACAATTATTACTATTACTACTACTACTACTACTACTACTACTACTACTACTACTACTACTACCTCTACTACTACTACTACTACTACTACTACTACTACTACTACTACTAATAATAATAATAATAATAATGATTATTATTTTTTTTCAAGATTTGTCCTATTAATAAAATGTCTCCTACTGTTATTCAACTAAAATAATTCTTTGACATTGTATAACACAAACCTTTTTTTTCCGCAAGCCATTTCTTTTGTAATTACTATACACTATATATTTACAGCATAAGTTATGTTTGGCTGACTGGGTCTTAATTATTCTCTTAATGAATTTGGAAGGTTTTTTTTTTTTACCCTACCTACCATACCATTTCTGAATGTTGGTTTGTTTCTGGGGAAAAATGACTACATGTTGAAACCTTTTGTATTTATCACCTGAATCATTTTATATAGATGGTGAGGACCACCCAATTGTTATGTAGGCTTTTAAAATAAAATATAGAAAAAAAGGAGAGTGTACTTTTTTCACATGATGTAAACATCATAAATTGAATGCTTGAATTCAGATCTATCATTTCATAATCATCTATTGATCTCACATCCAAATGTCTTGTATGTATATATGTAGTGTATAGAAAGAACAAAATAATTACCCTTGCTGTTCCAGTACTTTTACAAAAGGCTGCAAAGTATGCAATCTTGACTATGCAAGCATGGGTATGGGAATGTGTCTGTGTTTGTTATATCACTTTAGGTAACTATGTATATAAAACTGACAGACAGGGTCAACACCTCAGTGAAAGTGGTAGACAGAATCTAATCCCCAGCCAGCATGAAGGGCTGCTGTTTTAATCAGCCAAATGAACCGGGTTAAATGAGTATGACTGAAACTCATACATTTTAACCAACACTCCTTCTCTCAATTGCAGCTTTCATTTCACCCTCATTCTGTCCATTACTTATCTTTGGGCCTTATGCTGTCAGCCTCCATCAGGCAGTGAGAAGAACACACATATACGCACACACACACACACGAGCACACGTCTGGGTTAATCAGTGTCGTTAATGGTGGATGGTTCTCTCATAGAGATAGCCATTACCAGGTGAAAGGAGGATCATTCAGAAGCAAATGCTACTGGCAGGCAGAATTTCAATCAGTCACCCTTTCGTTACATGACCTCTTTGCCTCTCCACTCCTTCATTTCACTTAGCTATTCATATTGGTGAAAAGTTATTATTAGGCTACTAGTATTACACTTATTTTTTACAGCATTACAGACTTGAAAACCAAGGGGATGTATTTCTTGTTCTTTGTTACTTATTTGTGAGAAAGAAATCTTACATCTGACAAAAAGACAGCAAACATTATATTTTTGTAGTATACAACAGTAGTATAGGATCTTTTAAAAACTATTTTTTTGTCAATGGCATGGTGTTTAACAATAAACAGATTGTTACCTAGTAAATACATAAAATTCATGTTTATTGATAGTTGAAAGAAAAGTTAGACACTGCTTATAACTGGTACACTCTGTGTAAGCAGCTCAGACTTATTTTAGCAGTTCAACAGCAGTAAACACAAATACAATAGTCATCTTCCTGTTAGCTCTGAATCTTAGTTGAATTTTCTGTCAACAATGTGATGGACTCAGTCTTTAGATCTGAATAGGGATTCATCCTTCTCTCTCATCGCCATCTCTTTCCCATTTCCTTCTCTTTTCTTTTGTAACTGTGGATGCCAGGCCAGAATAGGGAATTAATCTTAATTTAGGTGAAACTCAATTTCAGTAGCATGCTCAGGCAATGATTAGAAGGGAACCATTCTGTAATCTGTGTAATCTGAGACCTGATGAGCCTGACTGACATCATGCTGGGAGCATCACCATGGCTACACCGCATCAGCCAGCTCCTCCAAACATAGAAAGGTCATTCTTCTCATCACAGTGGAAAAAAAATCCTTACAGCTATTTGCAGCTCTATAATTTGTTTGGTTGTACAAACTAAAAGTTTTAAAAGAGTAAATTATTTAATTAGACACTGATTATTATTATGGTTTTTCAATGTTAAGAGTGATTTAAAATATATAACTTAAATTAATATATGTATGAATAAAAAGTACACTCAGTTTGAATTCTTTGGTTTTGCATATCATACCATAATAAACAATATCTGGTCGTTAGCAGGAGTGAGAATGAGGTAAATACAACCTCAGATGAACAACACCACATTAAATATTACACCATAGCTTTATTTCTTTTTACAAAAATAAAGCCAAAATGAAAAAGCCATCTGTGAAAAATAAAGTACACCTTTTCTCCTGTTCTCGACTTACATAAGTTCTTTAATTAGACCCCAAAAGGTCAAATTTGGAGTCATCTTTCCAAAGTCTTACTTACAGTCATTCATTGTTTAATGCCAGTGCTAGCTAGTTTGAATATAAACAAAATGACCTAGAGACCAAAAAGATATATGCATGTATCCCCCGAAAAATGGAGGACTGAAAGTGTACCCAAACCTCTGGCACACACACACACACACACACACACACACACACACACACACACACACACACACACATTGAAATATATAAAATAAGAACATACTGTATTAGAACATGTAGCGAAAAACAAATAACTATTGATACTACAGGGAGTGCAGAAAAGCCACTGAAGATACACACACACACACACACACACACACACACACACACACACACACACACACACACATTGAAATATATAAAATAAGAACATACTGTATTAGAACATGTAGCGAAAAACAAATAACTATTGATACTATACTATATGATTTTAAGCCACTGAAGATAGAAGGGGTACCTTCTATATGGATTGATTTTACATCACATGTCTGGACAGCATTTCTCTAAACAGCTTAATATCACAGTGAAATCTTCTTTGGGTTATTAACCCTGTCTACTCGAGCATGCATTGTATTGCGGTGAAACCATGGGGTGTATATGCGAAAAAACGCACAACACATTTCCTCTACTGGAGTGACAAATTCCAATATGTCACATGCTAACTAAATTTTCTGTTGTTTTAAAACCCACCCAAGGATCTTCCAGTGGACAGTTATGCCAATGTTGGATTGCAAAATCTTTTGAAAGACAGGACTAAGACCTGGCCAGATGGTCTGGACTTTTCGCATGTGAGGTGGGAAATAATGTATAGAGCCTCTCCCAATTTTTATGTCTTTCTGTAAAAACCTGTTCAATGCCTGCCCAGGAAATAACACCTGAAGCTGAACTGCCCTGGGGGACCATACTACACAGAACAGAGTCCACTCAACTGGATTGCTGCATGAATTATCTGGTGGAATAGGAGAGGGTATGATCCTGAGGAGTGCTCCTGGGCCTTCTCAGAAGATTTCTTTTCTTTCACTCTTTGAATACTTCTACTTCAAGCACCCAGTCTAGGCTGCTCTCAGACTAATTATGCATATAATATTAATGTGTTGTAAGTAATAAATGGCTCTTCTACACAGCGTTTTTGTGAGCCGGTGATGCAGAATGTGGGAGAAACTGTCCTGCTGTTTTATTGGAATACTGAATATGTAAAGACACATGAAAATAGCTTACTTTACTCGAGCAATTTCTTTCTTTTTGACAGAACAATACACGTGTGAACTCACCTATATTTGAAGGATGTACTAACATTTGTTTAAATTACCAAATTGGAAAAGATTTTCTTTTTAAATCCAATTGATATTTAAGATCCACCAAACAGAAAGCAATGAGGAAATAGTGTTGCTATTTTCTTTTTCAAATATTAGAACTATAAAGAGATATGTACAGCAGATAGACCTTACCTCCTGAAAGTGCTAAAATGCCTTAAGCATGTTGCGATTGATTTAAAGTCTATGTAGTAACAACAACATCTTTGCTACTCAAAGTACTTTTCAAAGACAAATTAATGAATTATGGACCTGAGCAACACAGAGATAGAGAGCAATTAGAAGAGAATGTGTAAGAAATGTGGCAACTGATAGCACCTCGGCCAGACTGACACAAACTGAGGAAAAATGTGTCTCTGGAATTGTAGATTACTAGAACTACAGGAATGAGATCTTCAAAAGTCATGGGGAAAGAATAATAGTTCTGTAAGCCATGGCTAATCATTGCTACGTTGCTCTCCACATGGAATAAAAAAAGGTCTACAAGCTGTTGACTACTACAGCAGATTTTACTAGCTATAAGGAATTTATTCAACCACTTCTACAGCTGTCATCCAAAATCTCAAATCATCCTTAGAATGTAATCTCAGACAATGGTTCCTAAAATATTTCACTAAATTCTGTATTTTTGTAACAGCATGGACACATCACACACACTACATCAAGCAACTACTACACCCAAAACAAACCTTTTAGAAAAATGGTACCAAAGAACCAAGTCAAGGCACAATATAAAAATTAAAGCACCTTATCAAGTCTATTAGAATACAGAAATGCACATGTAGACAACTTCAAGTATTGCCAATCCAGCATAACCATAATACATAAATGTGCTTGAAGAATGTGCTTGCTACTGCTGATACAGGCACTTGATCACTTACCTAAATGTGAAAAATGGTGCTTTAAAAAAGCACCAGTCATTATTAAATCCTGACTGTTGAAATGGATTAAAAACACTTATGTGGGTTTTGTGATTATGGCAAGACTGTGCTCCAGGACAGTACCCCTCCATGCCAGCAGAGGTCACTGTTACCTGAGTTCATGTTTTGCTATTTGTTTCTTACTCTATTTACACTTTCTGCTCATGGCCCATATAAATACATAGTTTTAGTACAGTACTGTATGTCTTTGCAAAGTCTTACTACTATTTACTATTTCTTAAATTTTAAACCATGTTATTCTGACTGGCTTGCCTGCAATTTAAACGTTTTATGCTTTCACTCTTTTGGATGATCAAAAAGATTAATAGGAATTACAATTACAATTCAGCTTAATTAAATGTAGTTACATTAAAATGAATACAGTGGGCATAACACAAAACAGTTTTACAGAAATCCAAATATAATTTTAGATTTAGATCCATATTTAGTATGACAGAAGTAACTGTGGAAAGTGCCAGAGATGAGATTAGAGGAGGAAGTAAACTTGAGAACAACCAGATTCAAAGCGGAACCCACCCTCTTCTGAATAACACCAGGTTATGCTATATACCTGACTATATACAGTACTTAAAGTCAAACAGAACTGAGAGTGTTTAAAGTATTCTAAGCATGAACATTAGAGTAATATTGTATTCTAATATTGTATTCTAGGGTTTCATGTTTCCAAACAAAAGTAGAGCATTATAATGGATCAGGCAGGTCCCGATAATGCCAGCTGTGAAGTTTTAATGCTTTAGTGCATATGACCTTTATTAATTTTTGAGTGTACATTTTGGGCTGTGTTTAATATTAACATGCACCTGAACATGGACCCACACACCTTTCCCAAGTCTGGTTTGTTACGCATCTTGGTTTTCTTAGTCAGTCAACTGTGTCCCACTTACTGCTGAGGGAGAGAGGTCGGCACAAACGACTTGGTATTACAGTGTTTAAAATTAGCCACAGTATCCTTCATTTCTGCCTGGTGAGCTGTGTTTGTGCCAGCGTGTAGCACTGGCCATCCGTCAGCCCGTGCCCGTCTGTGCCAGAGAGACACACCATCAGTCAGCACCATGACCCTGTCACTTCACAAAAAAAGGCGCAAACCCATGAGCGCTAGCTCTTTACCGAACCTACAAGTCCAAATACTCATGTGGCACATTTTCAAAAAAACAGAAACAAAAATGTATATATATGCACAAACTATCACCACGTATAGGCATCAACTTTTTTTTTCCTCATTAACATAGATAAAAAGACAACTTTTTTAATAAAGATTAAAATTACATTTGCTGTGAGCAGTGCACAGGGTTGTTATTTTTGGAACTGCTTCAAATGTGTATTGTCTTTTTTACCAAAAAAAACAAAAACCAAAAAAAATTATCATGTATGGGAAGAGGTCTGAGAGTGCACTGATTAGGTAGTTGCTACTGGCAATCACTCAAAATGTTGTAACCATGGTATCAATCTAAGTATAGAAATTTCAAAGAAAATGGTCTCTCAACAAAGCAAAATACCTGCAAAAACAGGTTGAGTAACAATAAGAGTTACATACAGTATAAAAAAAGAAAATAGATTATGAATAGCGAAATTTAAGCATCCTAAAACATAAGGATTTTTTAATATGCAGAAAACAGAGTAAGTACAATGAAGTAAAATTGAAAATTAAAATAACAATACATAAAACATCATTTGCACACTGTCCTGATTTTTTTTCACCATTTATATATTTAAATCAGATTCAATGCAGGTCAGTCGACTTACACGCATACATCTATTGATGCTTATGAAGTTCATTTCTGCAACTTCCTAAACCATTTACTACCATGATTGTTTGCCACATGCAAATGAAAAAAAGCAATACATTAATACTGCCTCTTTGTCATGTGACTATTCATGATGTGTGTTATCTTTTAAAATGATGCAAACAGGGATCACAACTATGTATCCAGTATTCAGTGAATTACGGCACTGAAAAGTGAAACCTAATAAATGGCCCTGGCACAAGTAGCATAATTTCCGGACTATTCCGGACTGAATTTGACAAAGATTTTAATTTTGAACATAAATAAGCAGCACCTGTGTATAAGCTGCAGGTGTTTACACTTAAACTAATGAACTTTACACAAGCTTTACCAAAAGACAGTGTCTGTAACGGGTGAAATATGTTGTGGCTCCGTTAAGAGCAGAGCGGCATTTTGGGAATAGCCTGCCACCGCATTTTTCCGCTATTACTGCAGGTGTGCAAGACCGAGGAATATGTCCTTATTATTTTCTGATGCTCATTTCTAAGTTTCTTTGACTAACCCGTAACACTGTTGCCAAGAAAAATTAAAAAAGCACTAATTTTGGAAACCTGTCTGTTTCCTATATGATTTCTGTTGCAATTGGAGTTAGTGAGCTCTCCCTTCACCCTGACTCAACACGTTACAACTGCTTGTATCTAAACAGTAGACTACCAAGTAAGGCATTATTTACTGTCTTCCTCCTTCCTTTCACAACTATTGTTCTCGGAAGTTTATCTTTTGGCATCGTTGTGCATTTAAAAAAAATGTTTTTTTCTCCTGATGCCGTGCAGCTCAGAACACAGGTGTGGTGCGTTTTTTTCGTTTCCGTTCGGAAAAATTATTGGTCTAATGTTATGGGGTTCATTTTTTTGGCTTGAAGTTTGTGAAACCAGGAAAAACCCAGAATAAGTTCAGAAATAAGCCGCTTTGTTGTTTAAGCCGCGGAGTTGAAAACGTGGGAAAAAAGTAGCGGCTTATAGTCTGAAAAATACGGTATATGCTTTTCAGTATATTATAATTGATGTCCAACTCTCCAACCTTAAATCAATTAATGCCATTTTAATTTTAATGGAAATCTGTAATCCATGTTAAAGTTATGTAATATGTAGATATTTGGTGCACATGTCACAAATAGGACATTACCTTGCATTTCCCAGGAGAGATTAAATTGTGCTCCATCAATCTGGGTGTAAGGCTATGTGGCAAGTGCAATGTCAGTCGATGAGAGAAACTGGGGTTAAAGATGGGGTCGGCCTTTTCAGTCACACCACAGGACTTCCTACTGTCAGTAACCAAATCAATATCTCATTACTGCATGTTTTGCACTCTCTTTTTTTCTTTCTTTTTCTGTTTCTCCTTGGGTCTCACTTTCAGGGCTTTTTTTTTACTGATTTTATTTACATTGGTGCATTTAAATCTTGGTGTATCAGACGTTTGTAACAACTGACAAACAATAAGTAGACATTTAAAATAAATAGACATTTTATTGACGACATTAATAATACAATGTGACATGCATAATGAAAATAATAGGCATAAAGATAGGACAGGATTTTCTATTGTGAATAAGTGCATTCACACTAACATGAACACAAACAAAAACAAATATACACATGTTTGCTCAGACACACATAGCTATCCTGTATAAACAGTCTCTTACATCAAGCCTCTTTATTACAAGTACAATTGTGAGCATAATAGAATAAAATAAAAAGGAAGTGTTACTATTTAATAATTAATGCACTTGAAAAATATACTTGTTATATTTTGTGGGAGAAGAGATTTCTTTAAACTATATATCTCTAAAATACAGGGTGTGACATCATTAGATTAGATTAGATTAGATTAGATTCAACTTTATTGTCATTACACATGTACAAGTACAAGGCAACGAAATGCAGTTTGGGTCTAACCAGAGTGCAATAACAGCAAGTGCAGGATATATAGTTAACATGAATTTACATAGTTAAATAAAATAAAGACTATAAACAGTAATTTAAAGATGAATATGTACTATATGTAAAACACAATATACAGAGTAGTGTATATATATGTACTATAATATATATATAATTACAGATGAATATATGTACTATGAACAATAATATACAGATGAGTATATATATATATGTATTATGAACATGCTATACAGATGCCTATACTATACACAGAGATTCATGTTGGTCAAACAGATTATTTGTTATTTGTATAACCAGATAACCAGTTATTTGTATACCATGAATCCTTTTTTTCATACTTTTAGGAAAACTGTGAAGAGCAGCAGAAAGTCCAGTTAAGCATTCACCTCACTGTTGCTCCTCATGACATTTCAACTAATTAAATACCAACGATGTGACACCTAGAAACGCTTAATGTTATGTCTAATGTTGTAATAAATTGTACCCTATATTAAACATGCTCTTACTTAGGGTTGCTAAATATAATTTGTGTGTCTGTGTGTCAGGATCTTCTGTATGTGTATAGAGAGACTTAAAGAAACATTTTAAATTATTGTAAAAATTAACTCATGAACAATCAACTACTCATAGAGAACAAAAGCATAAGAAAGAGGGAAAAGACCTCTGAGACATTGTTTGTGTATGCACAACAAAAAATTAAATGTTTCACTGGGTTTATAAAAATTTAAGAAAAGCTAAAACCCCATAAATTACAGAAAAGGTGCATTAAATGTGAATTAAGTGAGTTTAAAAGAAATGAGTGAGAAATAAGAAAATCTACACTGTTGATCATGCACACCAAAGCAAGTCACACAGGGAAACTGCTATTTTTTAAATTGGTTAAAATAGTTTCGGCTGATGCACTGGAATCATTGCATACATAACAGAAGATGCCATTGCAAGCAGAATTGATTCATAAGCCATATTTCATTCTCCCAAAAAAATCAAGACAAACAGTCTTTCACTCATAAGCGTCACCTTAATCTTCTTTTTGTTTATGGCTTATGACTATGTGCAGACAAACCGGCTTGTCCTCAGTTTATATGCAGCATTTCTTTTGTTATAATGAATGAATTGATAGATTATCTTTTTTTGTCTTAACATATTTATATATACATTAATGAGTAAATTTTACAACTGCTTTAAACGTGATTTTAACTCGACATATTGCCAATATATAAACATGCAATAATCCATGAAATAACCAGGTATAGATAAGCTTGTTTAATTATGCGTTAATGTATTCATACTCTGGAGCATTAGTAGCATATGAACATTGTCCAGATTAAATCCGTTTGTATCCAGCTAGATGAATAACACATAATGCAAGCAGAACGTGACAAAGTTTAGCAATTATGCTACAACACTCAGGCCTGGAGAGCACACATTGTCTTTTTTAATATAGGAATGATGTTAAAAAGGATTATTTTCAGTTATATTTGTAAGTGAAAGCAAATCACCCTTCCTTCTGCTTGCTGATGAAAACCTGCTGAATTTGGTTGTTTATTCAAAAATACCTTTCTACAACAGTATGCACTGGTATGAGTCTGCTTTGATCAAACACCAATGTTTAACTAAACCCAATTTTATATAAGCCTACAGTTTAGTATTCAAACCAACTCTAAAATCAACTCTCAAGACAATCCTTAATGCATTGCTCATATCAGCTCTTAACTGTTTCCTCAAATCAGTGCAAGATACACTCGCACCCAGTCCTCACTCAATTCAGCTGTCTATCAAGTCCTCAACTTGGCCCTCAACACATTAATAAGATCCTCAAGAGAACATTGTATTCAGACCTTAAATGGGTCCTCATATCAGTCTTCAATCAAGCGCTTAGGCCCTTAACTCTCCGGTCAAATACAGTGCACTGCCTTGTTTCCTTCAGCCGGTTTGAACTTGCAAAAAATAATATTAAAACAGTCTGCAGTACCTTCTACTCAATACCTTTACACTATCAAGAGTTCATACCAGGTCTATATTGTACAGAGACTGCTGTAGAGTGCAGTCTCACATCTCACAGGACTGCAACACTAAAATCAATGCTTTTTTAATGTTTGATTTGATGCTGGCCTGGACCTGATTCTATGGCCAGACTGCATGAGATATAACATATGTAAGGAAAAACACAATAGCAGCAATATCCAGTGTCATAGTGGCAGATATACAGCGACAGGCACAAATGCAGGGTAAGACAGTTGAATTCATTAGAATTGATTAGAATCGAGATATGCAACATGAACTTGGCAACATTAACATGAACTTGGCAAATACTACAAACAAGCAACCTGAAACCAATTAACAGGTTCATAAATCAAGTAGACAATGATGAGGCAGAAAGCTTTGAAATGACAGGTAACAAGCCGTGAGCATAAACATAGCACGATAAGAGGATAAGAGGTTCCTTATAATAAGTATATAAACGAGTACAGATCACTGTCATCAATAATCCGGTGAACTTAAATGAAGTAATGGCAGTTAAAGTCTTTGGTGGCCAAGTTTGTGTGGTTTTATGGCTGGTGGATTTTAATGCCTACATCCTACAGTCATTATCTTGAAGCATGGGACTGTTAGTGAAGTTCTCTGCATGGACTTGAAGCACTTACATCAGCATTCAACATTTCATACATCAGAATATAACAAACCAGTTTTATTGGAAGTCACACATGTCACGTTGAAACATGTTGGTATCACGGAAACTTGCTTCATGGAAGTTGTGGATTTATTTAATTCAGAGTAAATATTTCTACAAGGAGAGGAACTTTCTAATAACTCACATTCAACATTTCTTCTATGGAGTTTACAATTTCCAATGGACCTCATATATTTAGCATAAAGGAAACTTTTGTGCGTTTTTCCTTGCTTTATATATATATATATATA
>MU545793.1:9422072-9434334 GCA_024362625.1 Silurus asotus | reverse complement strand
ACACTCACACACACACACACACACACAAACACACACACACACACAAAAGCATTACCTTAGAGAGTAGGGGGGGGGATTTGGCTGAGACTTTGGGCAAAGCGGTTAATTCTTACAGCTCCCATTCTCACAATCTTGAATTTATTTTCCACAATGGTTAAAGAACTAACAGGGTCAATATGCTGTTAATAATGATCTGCTGCTTCGAGCAGTCATTCCTTCATTCATTTTCAGTTACTGCTCAGACACAGATTTATGTAAAATCTGGAGCAGATCGACCAGAGCAAAGCGGGAATGCACCCTGGATAGGATGTAATTTAATGGCAGGGCAATTGAAAATATGTTGTTATCCTCAAACCTTTGTCCAGATATGCATACCTGTGTTAAGGTGTCCAGAACCAAAACACCAGAGCCCAGACTACAAACAGTGAAATCTACTCATATTGCTTGTACATCGTTGCCCATTATTCTACAGTTGTTAACCTGCAATGGTCTAGTGATGACCTTATCTTATTAATGATACTTTAGCTTTCTAAACATGGCAGCTAATAAAATTAGACTTGGTTTTGTATTTGGGCAAGAGTTTTGTAGGTGGGTACATGTAGGTTCATGTAGGTTCATGTACTTACTTATGTACTATAAATTCAATTCAGTTTGTACGCTTGTGTTTATTGGGACTGTGCTGGTTAATAAAGAAACAATGCTGTCTAAAGGCCCAATCTTTCTATAAACTATTTTCTATTTTTTAAGTAAAGTACAAGAGTGTTTAAGTGAAGAACAGCAGAAGTGTTAGGGTTTTTTTTAAGTTATGGGTAATTAAAGAGGTTGAAAGAGGTATTTTTGTATTAGTTGTGTATTACATTTTTATTTGTATGTCTGTTTTTGGCCATTGAGTAATATTATAGAGACACAGAGAATACATTTTTATTTTATTTTATTAGGATTAAATATCAACCAAAAACAAAATATAAATGTGACACAAAGCTGAGATAATAGTTTAACAAATGCTGGCAATAGATACACTTACATCAGTTCATTATCAGTAAAGTGAAAATAATACCTGGCAACAAATAAATAAATAAATAAATAAAAAACAATACAATTTCACAGCTGCACAATTTCTTGTTAGTTTCGTAATGTATAGTTACAATTCCATTAGATGACCATCTTACAATCGGTAACTCTACTACTTGGTTCTTGATTTTCCCTTTCATGCTGGTCGGGCTGTAATGGTTCTGAAGCCACGGATAACGATGCGGTTGATATCCAAGCTCAAGCTTGCATGCAGCATTTTCACTCCTACTATTTTTGGTGTAAAGCGTACCATTGTGTTCATGGTCTCCTTGGGCTGCAGAAGTGCCACACTGTAGCAGGGAAGAAGAGAAAGACAGCTTAGACATGAACTCACTGAACTTACTATACATAAGCATACTTACTATATCAGTGTCCATAATACAATTATTTACAATTTGGTAGATATAGTTCTTCCAGTTTTGGAAGAAAAGCAATACACAGGTAACTGGCAGAGATCATACACACAGACACGGAATACACAAGGTTTAAAGGTTATTACATGTAAAATGCACCATTTATGCTTTCTTTAACATGATTCTGTGTACATACATAGACACAATACATGAACTCTGTTCAGTACAAGTATCCTGCTTGATCTGCTTATCTACATTACATACTGTACAGACAATAGTTCACATACCATCTCCCCTGTAGAAAGACTAGAATTTAGCTAATAGTGAAGATAACAAGACAAAAAGTTTCCAGTTTACCAAGAATTCACCCCACCCAGTTTAGGCATGTACTGTTTAGTTATTTAGTGGGTGGAATTTGACGTCAAGATTCTTTAAACACAGGAACAGTGCTTTTTATGTTGCTCTTTCTCTTTGCTGTGTGACCAGTAAAGAAAGAATGCACAGACTCATTCATGAAATTGTACTGTGCTGACTCGCACTGCTTTAGCTTTAATTCCAGCTTAACTAACTCAAACAAGATTGATGTATAACCTTCTGAAACTATCCTGTTACAATATTCAAAGTCAGATAGTGGGGTGAAAAGCACTTTCACCTGCTTGTTCCAAAGACGGTATGGTATGATCTCATTATTGCAACACATTCTAGAAATCATGTTGTAATCAGTGCAGAAGGTATTGATGTTAGATTGAACAGCGGTAAACTGCGAATGAACTGTAAAGCTTTTCCCTTACTTGATGAGCACTTTTTCCTCCAGCAAGCCTGAACCGGCTACAGTCAACATGCCTTTCACTGCCACAGAGAACGGATTGGTGAATGTCACCATAGCAACCTGTGGTCTGTGGGCAATGATGGTGTCCTCATCTGCAACCTGGACAATACCAACCGTGATATTAATACAAGTGAACATGGATTTCAACAATTTTACAAGTAAACATTAAACATTTAACCTTAACTCTAATGCTGTTTGACAATGCTTAATGGATTTTAAAGAATAACCTTTATTTTTAAATCCATTTTGTGTATAAAATCAGATTTGTGCAGTGCTTTATCTATGTATCTATGTATCTATGTATCTATGTATCTATCTATCTATCTCTCTCACTCTCTCTCTCTCTCTCTCTAGTCAGATAGTGGGGTGAAAAGCACTTTCACCTGCTTGTTCCAAAGACGGTATGGTATGATCTCATTATTGCAACACATTCTAGAAATCATGTTGTAATCAGTGCAGAAGGTATTGATGTTAGATTGAACAGCGGTAAACTGCGAATGAACTGTAAAGCTTTTCCCTTACTTGATGAGCACTTTTTCCTCCAGCAAGCCTGAACCGGCTACAGTCAACATGCCTTTCACTGCCACAGAGAACGGATTGGTGAATGTCACCATAGCAACCTGTGGTCTGTGGGCAATGATGGTGTCCTCATCTGCAACCTGGACAATACCAACCGTGATATTAATACAAGTGAACATGGATTTCAACAATTTTACAAGTAAACATTAAACATTTAACCTTAACTCTAATGCTGTTTGACAATGCTTAATGGATTTTAAAGAATAACCTTTATTTTTAAATCCATTTTGTGTATAAAATCAGATTTGTGCAGTGCTTTATCTATGTATCTATGTATCTATATATATATACATACATACAGTGGATATTTACAGCCTGGATCTCTTACCTTTATGTTAATGACTGGGCTAGTAATGTTAAACTCTTCAGAAGCCAATACTCTCTCCTGAGTGGCCAAATCTATTACAACTGCTGCCAGATTTATTAGCTGCTCATTCCCCAGTGCTGAATACTGACTGTATGGGATCTGGTGCTGAAGCACTTCACCTAAGAAAAAAGAAACAAAAGATATATTAAAATATAGATAACATGATAATATGGATTATTTATAATTAAATAATATAAATATATAAAAAATATTACACAGTTTCATTAGATTTCCTGGGTACTATTGCAAAATAGTCTTGAAATGAATGCATGGCATTGCCAAAAAGAGCCAGAACTGATCGTGGATTATAAGTTACATTCTTTTCACATTAAGACAAAAGTTTTGTATGGTTTAACAAATACTTTCCCTCATTCTAAACTTATTAAAGATAAACCAGTTTACTGAACTACAGTATTTGGACTTTTTAAACAATGCTAAATTATACTCATACATTACATTAAATTCTGCTCAAATTTTTAGAAATCATCCCAAATTAATTTTACACTTGCATAAACACATACTTTCATGTGGAGCAAGCTGGATGATGTTATCAGCCTCCCAGAAGGTGTCAGATGGACTGCGGTCATAGCTCTTTGCCTGAGCATTGACATATTCTTTTACTGTCTTCAGAACACTGCTATGATTAGTCACAGTGACCGAGAAGCAGATATTTTCTCCAACCACAGGAGCTTTAATGTGGTTTAGTTCTAAAGAAAGACCTTTTACCGATCCTATGTACAAGGAGACAATAAAAAAAAGACATCAAAAACAGCAATTAGCCATATCATTGATGAAAAATTAACAGTAAATTTTAGTATCATAAAAACAATAGCATTAAATGACAGAATTTACAGTGGGTGTTGTTAGAAGCAAAATATTCAATATTAAATAAGGCCTAATATATTTTAATATTAATTTTAGTATATATTGTCATGAATATAAAATATAAAATAAAATATCATTGGTTAATATTGTCTTACATAGTAAATAGACTTACTTGGACTTGCTGTGCGGAGAGATGGCCGTAGGGCTGCATTGATGAATGAAAACATAATTAGCCATTTTGAAATACAGTAAAATTAAAGGAAATGTAATTGTAATCCCCCCGCCTTGCCATCCCTTTTATTTTACCTTTTTTGTTTTTGTAGGTAGAAGTGATATCCTCTGGACAGTTGGATCCCAGGCTCTTGGTGCATATAAGTAAACCCACTCTGTCTGTCTCAGTGGTGCAGCTTAATATTTGTTTTTGGCGCACAATGCAAACACGTACATCAGCATTAACTTCAGCATAGATAAATGGCACATCATAGTCCATGTTGAGCTGACACTCCCGAATGGCTTTTACTGGTGCAGGACCACACCTGTATACTCCTGTGATAGGAGTGGACATGGGATGGGTAATTCAGCATGTATTACTCAAGTAATTAAATGCCTATACCAGTCTGTACAGTACGAAAAATATCTCCTACTGAATATAAATGATTTCAGATATTCAGGATATACTTCAGCTAAAAATATTTGACTGACCTCCACTTCTCTCCTGTGGAGTGGGATCAAGCACCTGCCAGCCATCAAATCCTGCTCCAAGATCTCCCCTCTTCATCCAACACTCCACCCACACATGAAAGTTCCTGCAAGGATGATATAACTGGGGTTAACACTGTCTCCAAGTTTAAATAAAACCATAATAATAAGGCTATATATTAACTGCCCATAGAAAAAAGTAAGTAATGTTTTCACCAGTAGCATCACTAACACACAACTTACCAGATGCTGTCATGATTTTGAGTCAGTTTTTCTCCTTTCTCAGTGTAATACTCCTCGATCACCAGGTTCCCATTAGTGTCATGAGCCGAGTTATAGTTGGTGACCACTCGAGTCGGGATTCCCAGGACTCTCAATACTAATTAAGACACAGTTTTAAAGAATGCATTGTTCTCTAAAAAGCAAAATCCTGTCGTCTTTTTTTTATCAGCACTGAAAGCTTATACAGTATTGCTCAGTACCTGTGCACATGACAGCAGCAAAAACCCAACACTGTCCATATTTGACAGGACTGAAGCCAGATTTGGCCCACTGTTTTAGAATGCTTCCACTGTCTGTCCACTCTGATGGTTTAAGGCCACTGCTGTAATCCTCTGACCAATTTCCTTGCAGCACCCCACAGTCATCATTGTTATTTATCTGCTCAAAAACAACCCCACTATCAGTACACAAGAAAGAAGCTGAGACACGGGATTGAGAGGAAGGAGAGGACAGTGAGAAGTTGCTCACCATAGCTGAGACGACTCTGCTGATGTAAACAGGGTCAGATCGATTAACATAATCGCTCTTCCAGTTTTTCTTGTGTTCATTGCTCACCTGCAACACCATCATACAGATCTCCAGGATACCGCTTTCATACTGAAAACATTCATAATAAGTTAGTTAATAATCAAACAGTGAACAGTTTATAGATTTACAGATGACAGCACACATATTTAAATATGATTACATATGACATAATAAAAAGACACAAAAAAATCAGATCTAGTGAGTGAATTAATTAAATACCATATAACTACAGGCTGTAACTTGTAATTCCTGACCTATGACCAGGAAAAAAACAAAGAAAATCTTCCATGTATCTGAATTGTTTTTTCCTCAGGAACTCAAAGTGATCTCCTCAGCTCTTAATTTCTTTGAGTTCAACAACTGACATCAACACAACACAGATGTCAATAGCAATAAATTAATTACTTGGTAATTGCTTTAAATAAATGTAGTATTTGCTTTAGATCAAACAATATATTGAGTTGTTAAATATATAGATTGCTGTGTAGAGAATTTATTTTATTTGAACAAGTAAACATCTCTCATCACAGTAAACTGTCTAGTTTGTTGCCAACAAAAGACATATATAGAGGCATCCATACTGCTTTTTCCCTTCTTTGCCTAGTCTAAATTACACAGAGCTGGAAAATGATATCTTTCTGCGCTCTGATCTAGGTCAAATGCTGCATGCTTGAGTCTTTTGAAGCCGACAGTTCAACAGAGATCAGTGAAACAAAGATATGACGATGAAGCCTGTGCTTAATTGTAGAAAAGATTATAAACTCAAAAAATTAGACAGTCTGTTATGTATGATGCTGGCAATTAATAAAATAACTAATTTCTGCAAAAAATGTAGAATTCTTTAAAATTGTTCCGTAATGTTTTACATAAACAGATTAATTATAGTATATATGAAGATATAGGTATGCTGTTTTTTAGGGGTAATAATTAACACACTTTAAAATGTTATAAATACATCAATTTCAGTTTTATATATAGTTCACAATCCAAAATTTTATCATGTGACCAGATGTTTTAATATTTTGCACACACACACACACACACACACACACACACACACACACACACACACACACACACACATTTTATAGGGCTGTCAATAGATTAAAATATTTAATCGTGATTAATTGCACGATTGTCATGAGTTAACTAATCACAATCTTATTTAAATTAGACACAACTTAAACTCACATTTTTATCTGATCTAAATGTACCTTAAATCAATACTTTTCAAGTTTTTAATACTCTAATCAAAATGGTCATGGACTAATATAGACGCTTTATGCAAATGTATTAAATTATTTTATTATTATTGTTTATTAGTAGTGAAACCAGACTCAAAATAAGGCATGAAGACAAAATATTCTTGTAAATGTTTTTAGTAAAAGTAATTATGGTGTTTTAAAAACACCATAAGCTGAACTTTTGCTATGTTACCACGCAAACGGTTAATGAGGTGATACCGTAGAAACTATACCTTTTCTTACTTTTATTTGGAGTACATAATCAGAGAATATTAGTTTTCGATGTGAATGATTTAAAATAGGCATTTTCAGCTTTATATACATATATTTTTTATGTCTGTGATGCACATGTATGTGAAAACATGTGTTGTTTAGGTTTTAATTTTGCCTCTTTTATAATTATTTTATTGAATTATTTTTTATTTATATTTTTATTAAAAATGGTCAAACAGAAATGTCTGCATTAATCGCACATTATTAGTTACTTTAATTACAATTAGTGGCATTTATATATATATATATATATATATATATATATATACACACACCACACAAGTATTACATTGTGATTTGGTTATGGAATACAATTTTCTTTTACATTGATCCATCAGTATCAATGTGAAGTTTCTTTTAAAAACATTTACCACAAACACATGCACACACACACACACACACACACACACACACACAAAGTTAAGTATCTTGAAGCAGGTTCGCAACTTATATAAAATTATGATCTTTTTCTTTTTTTGGCTTCTCCAATTAGGGGTAGCCACAGCGGATCATTCATCTCCACACCCCCCTGTTCTCTACATCTTTCAAACCAACTAGCTGCATGTCTTTTCATTGCTAAATGGTATTAGCTCTGAATCATTAAGCTTAGCACTAATATTATCAATAATGTCAAATAGGTGTTTCATAATCAATCCATATTTGGAACCCCCAGTCTTTTGAAGCATCAGTATCAATGTGAAGTTTCTTTTAAAAACATATTAGAGTACATTGGAAAATCTCCAAAGGTCAAACTTATTCTGTATCATTCCTTAAAGAATCACACTGAGATTGCTCTCACCAGATCAAAGCCCCATGGCCTGAAGGTGATGTTTTTGGCTGTGCCCTGGTACAGTAGGCCGAAGTCATTTCTCACATACTCTTCCCTCTGACTTTCTTCAGGCAGGTAAACAGAATCAGCTAAAAAGTACAAACACAAACACACACACACACACACACACACACACACACACACACACACACACACACACACACACACACACACACACACAAAGTTAAGTATCTTGAAGCAGGTTCGCAACTTATATAAAATTATGATCTTTTTCTTTTTTTGGCTTCTCCAATTAGGGGTAGCCACAGCAGATCATTCATCTCCACACCCCCCTGTTCTCTACATCTTTCAAACCAACTAGCTGCATGTCTTCCCTCACCACATCCATCAATCTCCTCCTTGGTCTTCCTCTTTTCCTCCTTCCTGGTGGCTCCATCCTCAGCAGTCCCCCCTCTACACATGTCCAAACCATCTCAGCCTCCCTCACCTTGTCTCCAAAACAGCCTACATGCACGGTCCCTCTCATAAACTCATTTATAATCCTGTCCATCCTTAACACTCCCAATGAACATTTTCAGCTCTATTACCTCCAGCTCCACCTCCTGTCTTTTACTCAATGACACTGTCTCTAAACCATACAACTTTGCAGGTCTTACCACAGTAATATAAACTTTCCCTTCCACTTTTGCAGATACTCTTCTATCACCAATCACTCCTGCCACTCTTCTCCTCCCACTCCACCCTGCTGCACTCTTCTCTTCACTTATATGACACACTCTCCATTACTCTGCACTTTTGACCCTAGGTACCTAAACTCCTCCACCTTCATCACCTCTTCACCCTACAATCGCAACTTATATAAACTTATGATTTGAAACAGGAAGGTTTTATTGTGTAGGAGGAATGGTTCAGTGTACTGTGTAGTGCAACCACATATGTATTGGATAAAATGTTTAAAACTTTAAAAATCTCAAACTCACCTGCACACCAAGGATTACAGAGGAGGGTAAACTTTCCAATTTTGCAGTTGTAAGACCCGTAGCTAGACTTGACCAACAGATGGAGCTGATACACTCCGACTATAGCAGTGGGCGGACTGTACACACACACCGAAGTATTGTGAGGGGTACTGGGGTCTAGCCTGCCCTGCTGAACGTAGGCAGACCACTGGGACTGAGATGTGTTTTTTGAGGACGTGATGGGAACATCACAGTAAAGGTCGTCTGCAGGGATAAATAAAAAACAGGGAAGTCTATAGATTGAGAAAATTATGAACAGTAGGGTAGACCTTTGAGAAAGAATACTTTATTCTCATTATTTTTGCATCATTGTCATGGGTTAAATCGGGATTAATCGGGCAAACTTATAAATGTGTTGCGTTAAAGGTTTTAATTTTGCCTCTTTTATATTTATTTATGTATATGTTGAATAAAAATAATAATATAATAATAAAAACAGAAATGCACACTGCATTAATCACATCTTAAATGCGATTAAAATAAATTTGCGTTAATGCGTTACTAACACCTTAATTTTGACAGCCCTAATTGTATATATAGAAAGTAATAAATGGACCTTAATTTCATTGCTAAATGGTATTAGCTCTGAATCATTAAGCTTAGCACTAATATTATCAATAATGTCAAATAGGTGTTTCATAATCAATCCATATTTGGAAACCCCAGTCTTTTGTGTCTAAATATAATTTGGCCAAATTGTAACCTCAACATAAAAAGTGTATGAATAACAAGATGAAGGAAGCAGGACTACAATAAGGATAAATCATAAAGCCAAAAGATGTAGATTCATACCTAGTTGTATTTTCAGCACAAGTTCATGCTTGTTTGACATATATGGTCCGTTAAACCTCAGAGTGAGTCTAAAATTCTGCCCCCTCCTTACTATGAGAGAAGAGGATTTTAACCCTTCTGTCTTGTGCCACACATGGTTCTGAGCTTCCTCCAAGCTAGCATGCACAAGTTTCAAACCTGCTCACACATAAACAACAGAATATCAAAAACAGACATATGATTATAATTTTTAAAACATTTTTAAGATAAAAAAAAATATTGTATTTCATAATCTTAACTCATAAATAATGAATGTATAATGCATAATGATGAATGCCATAAATGTAAATCATGTGACAAAAGCAAAATACGATTAAATGGTTATATACAGAATGGTAGAAGCTCACCTTCCATTAGTGCTGTTCTTGTTGTTTGACTCTGTTTGTCATAGAGTCATCGTTTCTTTATATAACCAGCAAAATGCCACTCCTTTCATGGAAAGAATTTCTTATGCAAATTGCTACATAGTACAGCGAGTAGAGTACAGACAAGCAGAAACGCCCTTTTGATTGCTGAAGTCATGCATTGCGTCTGGCATGCTGCAGTTATCTTTCAGATATCTCATTTTCTTTTTTCAGCACTCATTTCATTCAATAGCACCTTACAATTCACAAATATCATTAGATATTAATTAATCTCAAGGAGTCCTTGAGGTGATGGTTTAGCTCCCACAAAGCCATGATCTGAATGAGTCTGTCTGTGATTACATGAAGAGACAGAAGGTAGTCAGCCTACATCAACAGAAGATCTGTGGTTAGTTCTCCAACATGTTTAATAAAAGGAATTTCATTCAGAAATCTATAATAATCTATATGTACTTAAAAAAAAGTAATAAAAAAAAGTACATCAACAGAATTTTTAAGCATTGTTTGTGTTTTGTTGTTGTTCTATTACTATAGACCTGGCACTTTATATCATAGTAACCATGGCATTACCTGGTAGTACAGCCTAAGACATGGGTGTACCCCTTTAGGCGAAGACATGGGTGTACACCCATGTGTTTGGTTATGAGCTACAAGAGTTATGACTCAAATGGCACACCTCAGGCTTGTTCTCTACTAGTTTCACTTCTGTTTACGTGACGTTTTTCACACTCTTACTCCTGGAACATTGCTGACTGGTTACCATGACAACAGTTCAAGCAATATCAAAAGGTTGAGCGGTGCACTGCTAAGATCATTACTCTTTTTTCACACCACTTTATCTTTACAGTAGATTTAGTGTGCACTTTCACAATTTTCTAACTTCACTATATGTGCAAAATATACAGTATATATATATGGACAGCTGCCAATTCTGATATGTGAGTAAACCTACAAAAATATATTTATAAAGGAGAGGAATATAAAGCTGTTTGATGTTTTTAAAGACTATAAAGTGTGCAAATAAAAGAAATAGTAATGATAACTGTTATGTGCATGTGTGTCTGTGTGTGAGGTGTGTTTATATGTAAGGTATGTTTGTGAGGCGTGTCTACTGTACGTGTGAGCATGCAGTTTATTAAGTGTGTGTCTCCAGAATGTCTTTGTATACTGTATTAGTAAGATCTTTCTTCACTGGTAGTAAAGGGCAAAAAACCTGTTCCAGCATGACAACCCCATCCTCGTTAAACTGCTGTGCCCCAGGCTTTTTCAGTTGTAATCAGAACCCGGACTTAACACTGGACACACACTCATTACTCATCTCAGCCCATTTATTTATTATTATTTATACTCTACCGTACTACACTGTTTACATTACTGTTTTTTGCACCTTTGACTCTTATACCGTTTACATGTTGTTTTTTGCACCTTTGATTGTTTCTTATTACACTATACTGTTACACTACTCTGTTTACATGCTTTCTTTTGCACCTCTTGACTGCTGCTGTTTTTTGCACTATACTGTGTTTGTTTATATTCACTCCCGCCTATAGTTTTTACAGTTCCCCTTGTACAGTACTTTATATTTAGAGTATACAGTAGGTTTACTAGTCGGCACTATCTCATGTTTTGTGTCTTGTCTTGTGTTGTCTTCAGAGGTGGGAAGTAGCGGAGTACAAATATTTAGACCTGTACTTAAGTAGATTTTTTTGGTATCAGTATTTTACTCCACTATTTATTTTTCAGACAACTTTTTACTTTTACTCATTACATTTTTACACAGATATCTGAACTTTTTACTTCTTACATTTTTAAAACCGGCTCGTTACTTTAGTTTTAATCCATTGATTTGGTGAAATATATATTTTTTATTTTCACTGCCACCGATTTTAGCCGAACAACCGATTTCCTTTTCCTATTACTGCGCTTTTCTTTTTCACTCCGCTGGTGTATAAAGTCCTGACCCTCACTCTTTATGAAGATAAGAATCAGCAGGCAGAAGGCAGTAAGAAGTCTGGGGTTAATGTGGATGAGACAGAGGGAGTCAGTGATGTAAACATGACTGAGTACAGACACATTCGTGATCATCATCTTTTCTCTGCTTGTGTTCTATATATGGATCTTCAGCCTGGACACATTCATTAGGTAACAACTTTTTTAATTAGTTTTGTGTATATATATATTTAAATATATATATATATATATATATA
>MU545793.1:9397581-9421694 GCA_024362625.1 Silurus asotus | reverse complement strand
ATATATATATAAAATATGTATGTAAAAGCTTCTTGACTTGAAGAGGTGCACTTTCTCCGGTATCACCTCATTAACTGTCCGTGTGGAAACATAGCAAAGGCTCTTAATGATGTCCACACATTTCTGCAGTTATAGCCTTTATATTTAATCACTGTACATATGCTTACAAATATATCACATGCTGTACATATGCTACATATTTATTTGCACAATTTGCACGATTGGTACTTTTTCTACTTCTGGTAGATGCCAAACTGCATTTCGTTGCTGTGTACCTGTACTATGCAATATCAATGTTCGTTCTATCTATCTATCTGTCTGTCTGTTTGTCTGTCTGATATTAATATTATGTGAGGTCCAGTTAACAGCTAAAACAGGTAGAAGTAATAACTACTTTTTTTAATAACTACTTTTTACTTAAGTACATGTCAGAGCCAAGACTTCTTTACTTTCACTTAAGTAAAAAGGTATAATTAGTACTTCAAGTTTTACCCGAGTATTTTAAAACATGAGTACTTCTATTTAAGTAATGGATGTGTGTACTTTTGCCACCTCTGTTTGTCTTGTTTTCTGTCTGCACTGTCTGTCTGTATTGTTTTTCGTCTGCGCTGTTTGCACTAGGTTGCACTCGATGCACTTTATGTAGTTTGTTGTTGTTTAGTTTAGCACCAGGGTTCCGGAGGAACGCTGTCTCGTTTTTACTGTGTACCACTGTGTATAGTAGAAATTACAATAAAAAGCCTCTTGACTCTTGACTTGACCTGGCATCATTAATGCTCTTGTGGCTGATTTAGCAAATCCCCACAGTGATGCTACAAAATTTAGTAAAAAGCCCTCCCAGAAAAGTGAGGGCAGCACTCCAGTTCATCCTAAAGGTTTTTAGTGTGTTGAGTGCAAACTTTCCACTCCAAATTTGGAAAACCATGTCTTCCAAGCTTGCGTTTGTGGACTGTGAATATTCATGTTGAAAAAATTGGGGGACGTACCAGTAGTAGTTTAGAGGTTAAGATGTTAGACTTTCTATCAGAAAATCATGAGTTAAAATCCCAGCTCCACCAAGCTCCCACTCCTGGGCCCGTGAACAAGGTGCTTAAGCCTAAACTGCAGTTGTATAAATTATTGGATAAAAGATAAAAGGTAATTTTCACTCTGGATAAGGGCATCTGCTAGAAATGCCATTAAAAAAAGCTCAGGCCCTTTATTTCAGTAAAGGGAAATTCCTAATGCTAGAGTAGGCAAAGTACCAGTAAGGAAAAGGCCCACATAAAGGTGGGATAGTAAGGTACGCACATATTTTTGGTTGCACAAGTCAGTGCACTCTTAATGCCGGTCCCAAGCCCGGGTAAATGGGGAGGGCTGCATTAGGAAGGGCATCCAGCGTAAAACATGTGCCAAATCAGATATGCATATCGTGAAAGAGAAATTCATACCGGATCGGTCGAGGCCTGGGTTGCCACAGGTATCGTTAGCCAACAGGGTACCGGTGGAAAATGGGTTACTGTATGCCGAAGGAGGAGAAGGAGAGGAGGAAGACTTCTACAGAGGCAGCAGGCAAAGGAGAAGTGTAGGAGATGAAGGTTTGGTACTTTAAAGGTTGGTACTGAGATCTGATTTGATGGAGAGGAGAAAGGTAGATATGTTGTGTGTGCAGGAGAACAAGTGGAAAGGGAGTAAGGCCAGGAACATTGGAGTGGGGTTTAAACTGTTCTTTTTTTGGTGTGGATCGAAAAAATGGTGTAGGGGTGATCCTGAAGGAAGAGTTTAGTAAGAGTGTAGTGGAGGTGAAGCGAGTTTCTGATAGGGTGATGAATGTGAAGCTGGAAGTTAAGGGAGTGATGATAAATGTCATCAGTGCTTATGCTCCACAAGTGGGTTGTGAGATGGAGGAGAAGAAAAAACTCTGGAGTGAGTTAGATGAAGTGGTGAAGAGTGTACATAGGAATAAAAGATTGGTGATTGGGGCAGATTTAAATGGGCATGTAGGTGAAGGGAACAGAGGTAATGAGGAGGTGATGGGTGGTATGGCCTCAAGGAGAGGAATGTGGAAGGGCAGATGGTGGTAGATTTTGCTAAAAGGATGGAAATGGCAGTGGTGAACACTTATTTTAAGAAGAAGGAGGATCATAGGGTGACGTATAAGAGTGGAGGAAGGTGCACACAGGTGGACTATGTTCTATGTAGGGGATGCAACCTGAAGGAGATTGGAGACTGTAAGGTCTTGGTAGCTAGACAGCATCGGATGGTGGTCATCACAGATCCAAAACCAGCTTCTCCATGCCAGAGACTTTAAACACTTCAGGAGGATTAATATCAAAATTACACACATGTAGTGGGATTCAATTGGCACTGGTACGTCCCTAGATGGTTCAGGATGTTTGCGAGTTCGGCATCTACTTCTTTAAAGGTCCACAATCTTCATATGGTGGGACGTGACTGGGAAGAGAAAGAGAAGCAGTGGAGAGAAATTAGCGTAGCTGCTGTTCATGCTGTGTGTGAATAAGAGTGCGGGCAGTGGAGGGGTACGGTTGCAGGAAGAAGAGGTGATGAAGGTGGAGGAGTTTAGGTGCCTGGGCTCAACAGTGCAAAGTAATGGAGAGTGTGTTAGAGAAGTGAAGACAAGAGTGCAGGCAGGGTGGAGTGGGTGAAGAAGAGTGGCAGGAGTGATTGGTGATAGAGTATCTGCAAGAGTGAAAGGGAAAGTTTATAGGACTGTGGTGAGACCTGCGATGTTGTATGGTTTAGAGACAGTGACATTGAGTAAAAGACAGGAGGTGGAGCTGGAGGGAGCAGAGCTGAAGATTTTGAGGTTTTTGTTAGGAGTGATGAGGATGGACAGGATTAGAAATTTGTTTATTAGAGGGACAGTGCAGGTAGGACATTTTGAAGACAAGATGATGAAGGAGATGGTTTGGACATGTGCAGAGAAGGGACATGGAGTATATCAGTGGGAGAATGCTGAGGATGGAGCCATCAGGAAGGAGGAGGTTTGTGGATGTTATGAGGGTAGTTATGCAGGTAGTTGGTTTTAAAGAGGCAGATGTAGAGGACAGGGGGTATAGAGACAGGTGATCTGCTGTGGGAACCCCTAATGGGAGAAGCTGGCGTACCAGTGTAGAATGATTCATTACTAGAGACTCAAAGCACGTTTGTACGTTGCTCTGGATAAGGGCGTCTGCTAAATGCCGCAAACAAAACGTAAACCGACCTGGCAGCAGCACTCCCGAACCTCTAGTGACCTCTAGTGGCATAAGCAACAAATGCATAGAAATATGTATGATGAACAGAACGCAAGACACATTTCACTCTTTTGAGTTGTATTTGCATAAATCATTAGCGCGTTTGTGCACAAGTTTAATGATAAATAAAAAAAATCTAAAGGATCTTTGGACATTCTTAGATAACTAAACATTTGGGTGCTTTGTTATTTCACTTGTGTGAAAAGCACATGATTGCATTTATGATCAGTTGAAGTTAAGTAGTCAGCTCTTCGTAAACACACTATTTAGAAGTCCTGTGAAATATGCAAACAGATATATAGTATATATAGTATTGAATGATAGCTGGAAATAACAATCAGTGAATTAAGGGATTAGGGTGGCAGCTAAGCAGTGAAAGAACCAGAGATTTTTACAACCTTTGCATTTTATTTATCTCTTTCTGCTTTGATTAGTGAAGTAAGGATATTGCTTGCTTAAAACAAACAAACAAACAAACAAACAACTAACAGCATATAAAGACAATTGGACAAAAAAGTGTGTTTACTCTCTGCTTCAAGATAAAAACAGAAGCCCAATCTTCACAGAGTCTTGCTGCTCCACAAATGTGGTCATGCAAAGCACTACTACAAAACAAAGCCATTTCAAACTGATGTGTCTTTAATCATTAATCATTATTTCAAACACCATTTGTGTTAGCTTCTTATCAGTACCTTCTAAATGTAATTCGTTTATTTTTTTATTTTTTTTATGTTATGTAATATTCAGAAAATAGGTCATAAACTAAAAGTAATTATGCATAAGTGATGACATGAATGACATGGACTAACAAAAAAAGTACTGTTTGCAGTCATTATTGCAAAAGATATTACATGTAGTTCAAAAAAGGACCTTTGACATTCTCCTAAATTGAAGAAAGACAATTAACTATAACTATAAATAGGTATTTAAAGTACATTATTATAAATTAATAGCAAAGTTTCAATCTTTTTTTTTCTTATTCAGTTTGCCAACTGTTGTTCCCTTTTTGAACACAAATGTGCAAAAAGTAAAAAAATCAAATGTACATTTTATCATATGTTCATTTAAAATCACAAACAGGACATTATATAAAAGTGCAGATTTAATGGTTATTATTCCAAAATAAAAGGCCATAACCTAGAACAGTCACTGGTGACTGACTCATTCAATTAATCAGACCACCATCATTAGCTGTGGTTTAATAAAGATCAATGTTTTACAAGTTTAAACTTGTGGTTTGTTGTATATGAGAAAGTCAGAGAAGTCATGCCATGTGTTACTGTCGTGGTAGAGGTAGGTCATGGAGGACTGGAGTGAGGGCTGCAGGGTGTGAGGATGGTACTCAAATAGCCATAGGACGATGCCCCACACCAGCATGGCAAACAGTGGAAAGGGGTCTCTTTTGGGCTTGGGGATGTAGCCCTTTTCTACAGCCAGCCGACTTAAGGCAAAAAGAATTCTAGATAGCAGGTACATGTTTATCTAGAAAACAGAAGATAATAGTATATGAGCCCATACTGATTAAAGTACCAACAAAAACCTTGTGCATTATACAAACATTTCAAACATTATACAGAAATGTATTTGACATCAGATATGCAAACCTATTGATATGTAAAGTACTAAACGTACCTGGCTATTGATATTGTTATTGTCCCCAAATACCAGCCAACCTCCGAGACAGGCAGCCAAGAACGAATGAGACTGAAGACTCTTTCCCTGAATATACTTCTGAAGAGCCAACAGTCCTTTATAGGAAAATACAAAGTAGGCTAGGTTCCTTGAGTGTGTATATGTGGCCTGGGCTATTGCTTTTAGCTTGGATTGAAGGCTAAAATGCAAAAAAAACAAAACAAAAGCATACAAAATAAGTAACTGTATAATAAAGTTGTGTGTGTGTGTGTGTGTGTGTGTGTGTGTGTGTGTGTGTGTATGTATATATATATATAAGCCTGCTTTACCTGCCACTTCGAAAAAGAAATGTCATCACCAGTGCATGCGGAGCCCGGATCTTGGCACCGTACCTATAATACAATTTAAGATAAATGAATAGCAAACAGACAGTGACAAGTTCTAAGTTGTTTTCTCTATTTTGAAAAAACCCTCAACCTAGTAGTGTTAGTAGTAAACTAGCAACATTAGATCACATTAGTACATAAAGCTGCCAAACACATTTGCTTATGTGCCCTTTAACTGGAAGTGGTAGTTCAGTGTTTATGACGTTGAACTTTTGATCAGAACATCTTGAGTTTAAATACCAGCAACACCATTGGGCCTTTGTCATAAATTGTCATTAATGTAGTGCTATGTGTAGGTCTGCATCATTTTAAGTTAGTTTTGTGCTAAATCATGAATTTCTGTGTTGTTTTTATGTGGCCCTGGGGTGAACATTGTTTTTTTCTTTTCACTTTGTACCGCACCAACTGTTTGTTTAAATTGACAATAAAAGCAATTTGACTTGAAAGGAGATGAAATGTTTGCATATTTATGATATGCATATCAAACCTCAACCAAGAGCAGATCTATAATTAATATTAGAATAATAAGCGTAGCATTATTTTGCACTGAATGGACCAGTAAAACAGTGCTTACACCCATAGTAAATATAGTACATATAATAATGTACATTTGAATTAAAAAAAAAGGAATTAAATCCAGAAGTGTGTGAGATGTATTGTAATGACAGCAGTCATTTTGAGCACAGTCAGTGATAATGTCCTGACACATGCGCAGTGTCTCTTTCAGACTCAAACGAATGGGTCAGTTACAGTGACCTGTGTCCCATTTGCCAGTTCAGTGAATTAGCACAGACGGTGTGCGAGTCACTATATGGAAAAAAAAGTGGGTTTTTTATTATTACTAATCGATAGTATGATTTATCTAGACGTACCCAAACAATTTATAAAGCTGTTAAAATGTGTCAGGGAACTTGTGTGCAAGCCATAAATAACACAACTGTTCCGGAAAAAAAGAGAACACACTCACACCGCGCCATTTCTGAATCCTTTAAGCACAGCAAGAACTGCTTTGTATTTTTCCTGCTGTAGTAAAGTGTTGACTGCATATAGCAGGGTTTTTAGAATATCGGACCTTGCCATATCTAACCATTGGGGATTATTAATGCTGTGGCAATATCTCCAGAGCACCAGCTGCGCGCCGACCAGAAACATGAGTTTAGTATAAAAGGTTCCGCGTGTATGCAAATAACGCACGAGCATTGCTTATTATATTATATAAATTTCATAAATATATTTATTTGCAACAACTGTCCAAATTGAAGAAAAGTTTGTTAACAGGAGAAAAACATTTTGATAATTACTTAAACTTTTATTTAAGGACAAACACGAAACAATACAACAAGCAGAAAAACAAACAACCAAAAAAAAAAACCAATAATCCAAATTATGTATTTTCATACAGACTACTGTTTACAGACTCTAATAACCTACACATACATCATATCTGTACATGAGATTACATAACACAGCAGAGCAAGTTGGCACACAAACGCTGGCAAACATCTGACTTGCACTACTCCATCATGGCTCCTTAAGCAACAACCTCATTCCATCATTATATGCTACCTTACGATTCTGCATGTTTCTTCTTCTGTAATGCTGCCATAAATAGGCAGTATACATAAGTGTACAGTATGCTCTATACAGGACACAGGGACGTAGATTACACGGGGGATGCAGGGGTTATGTCTCACACACATTTTATGAAAAGTAAATTTGTCCCCCTCACTTTTTTAGTGGAGAGTGTGTGTTCACAACATGTTGGGGTTTTAATGGAGCGAAGTATATAAATGCAGAGTGATTTAAAATTTAAAGAGACAAGATAGTCTATAAATGACGTTAACGTATCCATGTTAATCAGTCACTTGTCATGTCATCATCACACGCCCTAGTACTGTAGCTCAAGCGCGATGCAACATTTGGTTGCGATGAGCTCAAAGCGGCAAAAAGCGCTTCACTGCATTTTTACAAAAAAATCAAGCAGTGTAAGTTGGCATATGGTATCTGAATTGTGTTGCACAATGTTTAGTAACTCTGCCTGTTGTTCTTGTTGACTAATTAGCAAGTTTTAATGGATTTAAAGGATTATGAGGAAAAATGATGATTGGACAAACGTTCAGTTTTTCTTGTGTATTTTCCTTAAACTCTGGAAGGAACGTCGTAGAAACACTTTTGGCAGTTTTGAGTAGCTTTATATATTGAGATAAATGTTAGCTTTAACACTGTGTAAAAAGCTACTACTTTTAAACAAACCAGCCAGGAAGCTTAAAGGAAATGACACTAAATGTTTATTTCATCTCATTGTATAATTGATATAGAGTCTTGACATGTTTGTCAGTTGAGTTCAATACATATTTTCTTTTAATAGTTTGTTTTGAATTACTTGTTTTATTCCTGAAACATGGACTGTAGAATAGAACAAAATGAAGTATTATTTGAATGTGCAAGTCTCCATTACTGTCTGCCATGTACTGTGCATACACAAAATACAATTTGAAATATGTAAATAATATAATCCATAATGTCCATTATAAGAATATTTTTGTAAGGTACACATTACTAATTTTCTAACCAGCATATTTGCTTGTGCATACATGACATTGTCTGAAGATGTCCCAATCATCAGACAAGTCATCAGTCAAATAATGTCCTAAATATTTTCGCTTATCACATACTTTAAGGGCACTTCCAGAGAGAGAAAATCCTCAATCCTGATAATCACAATATTTATTTGTTTTGTTTTTTAAATTACATTATATTTAATGTCAAAATCTAAGCCATATTGAGAACAAACCCTCAATAGCTGTTAAAGCCCTGCATTGTATGGACAAAAATCACCAAATCATCCGCATACATTAAATAGTTGATCATGTTTTGACCAACAATACAACCTGTTCCACAACTATCTAGCAGCTTTTATGTCATCTATATAAAAATTAAAAAGAAATGGGGATTTATAGTTCCCTGTCTAACCCAATTACCTACATTAAATTGAGCAGACACATTAACTGATAAGCATACCAAAAAGCTAGAATTCTCACAAAAGATTTAGGAACCCCTTCTGTCGTGTAGCTTACAAAATAATTGTTCATGATTTACACTATCAAAGGCTTTAGATGCATCAATAAATCATACAAATTTTGGAATCTTTACTTATATACAAATCTCAAATTCTCCTTTTGAGCAAAAATACACATATCCAATTTTAGATTTAAATCCAAACTGGTTATCAGAGGTCAAAACAAACTTTTCCAACTTGGATACATAACAGGCCAAGGCTATAGGTGGCTAACTGTCCATACTATTTCTTTTCCCAGCTATATCTTTGATAATAGGCACTAACATAACAGATAAGATAGAATCAGGTAAAATGCCATGAACTAAAAACCCAGTAAAACAAATAGCAAGCAGAGGACAGAGTTTTCTATTCACAAATTTTTAATGCTCAGCAGAATATCCATACCACTTGCATTGTTTTCTTTTAACCTCATAATTGCATTACAAACCTCTAGTGAAAATCACACATCATTATTATTTTCAATACCCACTACAAAGGGGTTATTTTTTACCACAATTAAAGAGCTCATCGTAATGTTTTTTCCACAGCTAAGTTATGTTCCCTGCTCCGCATACGCTATTAATATTTGTTGGCAAAGATGTTTTACAATTATTATCATTTTTTTTTTTTCAAAAAAATCTTATGAATTATTATTTTACAGTGAGCCTTTATTGTGTTTCATTCCTCTTACAGCAACTTTGGAGCGTTTCTCAGATCAAAAATTTTATTTTCAAAACTACTTGTTCAACCTCCACATTATTTAGTCAATTGTGCTCTTCATAAGAATATTTCTTGTTGCTTTTCATTAAATCGCGATTGCTTTGGTACATTCATTCAATCAATTGTGTACAAGTGTAATGTTTCCTACATTATCAGTTGTTTTTGTCATATTAAACAAAATATATTTAATGAATAGTCTTAACCATAAAACATCTCAGCATCATTTTATTGCATAAGTCATTGAATGCAAAAAGTTTAAACCAGTTGTCATTATCTGTCATCTAAAATTTCTTAGTTTTTCTTAGTTGCTTTGGAATCATCCTTAAGATTTGCCAGTAAATGCATTCTCAAAACAATTTGTACAAACAGCACAATACATTGTTTTTCTTGCAAAAGCCTGTATTTTGTTCAAAATCCTTAGCTCATCTCTCAAAAGTAAATACTTGTGTCAATAAACACATATCATTGCCATCAGAATAACAAGTTCTTTTGTCATTGTTTACAAACTAGATAATCAAAATGCTTAGTCGTGTTGTCAGTATGATTCTGTACAGTTTTAGTATTTCTTGATATAAAACACAGTTTGGGTTACAATGATTAAAAATGCAATATTAGAATTTTCTTCTGTATGGTATATATGAATCTCAGCAGCACAAATTTATTTATTTGATTGCATATTTGATTTATTTTGATTGCAAGAGATCGGACAGGATTTAGACTTTTACTGAACTATACATGTGTTTGTTAGTTTCTCAGTTGTTCATCCATTATCAAAAATTAGATTTTTTTTGTTTTGCTTTGTCTGTATACACTCTCCAATTAAAGGTTTACAAGATTCACCTTTGACCTGTTTTAGAGAACTAGTTGATCATCATCATCTGATGCAGTAAACTCTGTTTGTTTTAGGGGTTAAGACGATTTAGGTAAAACTAGTATAACATATTTAAATCAACATGAAATAAACAACTGATAATGTAGGAAACAGCAGACAATTGTACACAATCGATTAAATAAATGTACTAAAGCATTTGCAATTTGATCAAAGCAACAAGAAATGTGTTTATGGTGTGCACAAATGACTAAATGATGTGAAGGTTGAACAAGGAGTTTTGAGAATTTCATTTCTGATCTGAGAAACACTCCAAAGCAACTAAGAAAAACTGTTATTAAACTGTTAAAAGTTATTCATCTTTATTCTGAAAACTCTTATAGGGTCCATAAATGTTCAGAATTATGTACTTTTTGCAACCATTACTGAAATAAATTCCTATAGCCTAGTCTAGATCCAGTCTAACCACCTTAACTAGCTGATCTAACTTTTGGTGCCATTCAAGCACTCAAATCAGTGGTAGATTCCCCACCACATAAAATGTAAGGAGTTCAATCTTTCCAAGTCCTGTTTAGGTAAAAAAGTCTCTCGAACACACAAAACATCACAGGTTTCCAATAATCTATCTACCACAAGACAGCGTGATTTATGTACTATGTCCAACACACAAACCTCGGGCATTATATGACACAATATTGATATTCACTTGGCTTGACTCTTGGCTGCTAATCTCCCGTAGAGCTACAGGTGTAATGTCAGACGCAGATCCGTCTCTCCTTTTGACCCACCAGCCACGCTTCCACTTTCAGCTCTAGATAGAAAAGATATCAGTAATAATATAAAATATGAAATAAGAATACATAAATAATGCTTTTCTTAAAATAACATTTCCTTATATTCCCCATGAAAAGCCGTCTTTCAAAAATCACAGTTTTGTTCATCCGTTCATCTAGTCCTCCATCCCTCCATCCATCCATCCATCCATCCATCAATTCATAATGTACATACATTTATACATACAATAGATAGATAGATAGATAGATGCATACATGCATACATACATACATACATACATACATACATACATACATACATAGAAATTCACATATTGAAGCACCGATAAATAAAAACTATAATTTGACTTCACCCAGTATTAAACATATATATATATATATATATATATATATATTCTGCAACAAAAACTGCCTGATGCATATATTTGAAAATATAAATATTTTGCTAGTTATTTCCCTCGATGATAATAAACAGTCAGCAAGCCATGTTGTAAGTCACCATGTTGTAAGTCTGCCTCTAGTGCCACAGAACAAGCTTTATTTCAATTCAGAACTGGGGACCACTGAACGAGTTTTGTATATGGACTTGTTCTGTTCTATTTTTCCTTTGAGTCTATTTTTTTTTTCTCTTTAACTCAATGTACAGCCAAGCTAGCAAGCTAGTTATTTCAGGCAATAATATTTATACATTGCTCTTGGTTTTTATAGATGAGTAACTGCTTGATATTTTTTCTTAGCAATGAATCTGAAGCACAATTAAGTGGTATGATTAGGTTGGGAAAACATCATCCCCAGCTGCCTTTTCATCTGAGTACAATGCCAAGTTCAGGACTTTATTAGCTGGCGACGATGCAGCTGAGCTAGTCATAATATCTGGAAGACGTCCAATAGCTACATGAATTACAGACTTGTCATGATTAACACGGGACATTGATAAATGTGCATGACAAGGACAATTTGTAGGTAGGCACTCAGAGCAAATTTAAACTGACTTCAGTTCAGTTAGATCTTAATTTTGTAGTGCTTTTGTTTTCAACAAACATTGTCAGCAGCTTTCTGGGTGTGGGTCCCTAATGAGCAATTTGTGACCTACATAATGGCAAGAATATATAAAAAAAAGAAAAAGACTCTTTTTACAAAATGTTTTATTTAGAGGTTTAATATAAAATGTCTTCTAGAATCGATATGCCAATTTCTAATACACATTTACTACTGTCACTCTTCAACCCCAATAGACCTGCCTCATTGAAACTGGTGCCCTGTTACTGACCTTCTCCTTATTTATTTTTGGATTTGTCTTTCTAACTAAATCTCACCTGGTGCTGTATTCATTAACACAGGATTCATTCCATTCAATTGTAACAGATTAATTCCCAAGTTGAGGATAAGGCAATGTGTTCGATGATCGGCTGGATTGAAATTAAACCCCAGAAATTGCCACCTGGCAAGGGATCATGCAGTATTTTGGGGTCATGTTCAGAGAAAGATCTCCAAACTGACCCCAGAAACACAGAAGGTCTGAAATTGGCCAGTTCCACAATCTCCCTCAAACATTGGTGGGCAGTCAGGGCCAGCAAAGCCTTCTCTGGCCATCAGAAGTACTGACCTACATTTAAAACCTAAATTCTAATATTTGTTTCATGAAATTGTATTAATTTATTCTCAACAGTTTATTCTCTTTATTTTGTAGAGTTTCTCTTGGCTACACTTCTTCCAGTATGTGTATGTGAATGTTAGATTTTTTTTGTCCAATCAGATCTTAGCCTCTATGTGCTGCCATGTCAATCTAATCTAACCAGGGCCTCCAAAGTCAATACTGCTGGCCCTTTTACCATAGTCTCCTTAAGAAATAGTTTTGATCAGATTTTATATTTGCCTCACAGGGCCAGCTAGCTGGCTCGGAATAGCGTCAGAATTATTCCGTCCTCTGATTGGTTAGTCAGAAGGAAATTGTTACTGTTACAAGTTCGACTGGCAAAACATGTGTGTAGCACTGCACTCATGAATACGAATCTGAGTTAGACATTTTTATGCCTACGGAGGAGAGAAATTGATTTGGTCATACTTAAAAATCTATTTTCCAGAAAAGCTAGACATCGTGAGAAGGTCGGCCAACCCCGCTAGCTAGCTTGGCTCAGCCCGGGAAAGGGTTTGTTCTCCACTTCCAAAACAGTGAATACGAGCGGTACCACTGGATTACAGCCTCTGAGGATCGCTGCAAATGATGAGTCTGCATCTCTGGTGAGTAGGTTGTATTTTATTTACATTTTTAATGTTTTGTCATGTTATTAGACAAATATTGATTCTGAACTGCTCCTCGGACTGATCCCAGGGGCAGAAGGGGTAGATGGCTTTTGGAGTCGGACCCGCAAAATTGCGTCATGGTGCACAAAAAGGGAACTCAGCATAAAAATGCTGATGTGCTGTCTTGTCACCCGGTGACATCAGATTAAAAGGACTGTGAGATAGTAGCTAAAATAATAAGTTGACGCGGTGAATACTGCACAATCTTATAATGACGTGTCTTGTTCCTTTAAGACCACTGAGGGGGCTGGGAATGTGGCTGTTTTTGCCTCGTCCTTCAGTGCGGACAATGTAATGGCCTGTCTTATTAGTCATTAATGCAGCAGATATTGTTACTATGCAGCAGAACCATCCAGTACGGCAATGGGTGGAGCGTTCACAAAGGTCTCCTAGAAGACAGCTGGCAGGTACTGTACATCTCACAGTTCATGTAAATTCCATTATAAATAGACTGTCATGTCACTTGGTTTCTTGTCCTCTCACAGATGACCCTGCTGCTCAGATGGTGGTCCCTCATGTTCTTAAACATGACATACTTTTCAGCTTCACTGGGCACCAACTGCTGATAATTTTTCTCCGGAATGGGTGTGGAAACAGGGAAAGCGCTTTTGCTACTGGCCATCTAGGTTTAAGGAATAAAGACAATGTACTGCATACTAAACTTGTCGTAAGCCTGTCACTGTTCATCAAGCACCCATGGGTGGGTCCCCAAAAATGCAACCCTTTGAGAGAGTCCAGATGATCATTTTGGAACTGCCAATAACAAACGGCAGTTTGTCTGCTCATTAATAATTTAACATTTTTAAAAATTATTTTTGAGCAGACTTTTGCTTACTGCCTATTTAAGGATTACATTTTGATGCATGGCATTCCTAAAACTTTACATTCAGATCAGGGCTGCCAGTTTGAATCAGATGTGGTCTTGACCCACTGTCGTTTGCTAAATATAAAGAAAATCACAGCATCGGACGGAATGGTGGAGCGTTTTACCAGAACGTTGACTGATCAAATAGCTAAGATACTGTTGCCATGTGGTGGTTAGCAGGACGATTACATCAAAAAGGTGGTGTTTGCATACAATTCTTCACCTCCCCATAGCACCAAGTTTTCACCATTCTTTTTGATTAATGGACGAGAACTAAGGATCCCCACTGACTTGTTGCATGCCACATGTGCACTTAACCAGAACACAATTTAACATCTCATGCTGCATTCGTTTCCACTTTACTTGACAAAAAACAGGATGCTTTCAGGAGTGCTACAATGTACAGTGAAGTGGCTCCATAATCCTGTGGAAAGCAGCACCAAGATGGTACCTCACTGGAAAGGACCTTTTAAGGTTGTACAAGTCTTAGAGTCTGGTGGAGAGTCAGAACTGACATACAGGATCGTGAGCACACTGGACTTAAACAGGTTGTGCATTACTATAGACTGAGACCTTCCCAGCAAACATGTCCATGTGGGCCCCACATGGGTTTTATCTGGGTTATATGGGCATCATATGGGCATGGGGTCAGAGTGGGCACTTTGATGGGCTGAATGTGGGCCCCAGCTTAGTCAGGGTTGTGGGCCCCAGTTAGGTTGCCCATTTTGTTTATCTAAATGTTACATATTAACAATAACATAGTATGAAAAGAAAGAAATTCGGTTGTGCAGCTCACAGCACCTCCCATTGGCTCCTGTGCTCCCGCCTTCTGATTCTGAAGAAATAGCCATCACTCACTACCAATAAAGCACGATAACCTGACATCTCTGTCACGGTAAGAAATGATCTTTTGTTTTAAATTAATCAAATGTTACTGTTGCTTTTATTTAATGTATACTTCTGAAAGATTTGGGGTAATTAAAGTTACAGGCACGATGTAACAATAATAAGTGTCGAGATTAAACTGGTTAACATTACTAAAAATATCATCACGTTAAAGTTAATAAACTTAACGTTCAGAAAGTCAGTCAGACTCCTGACACTCCGAGGCTTCACGCATGTGCATAGACACCACGAATTGAGATGCGTTTGATTGGAAGTTGTGCAGTGCAGACCGACAAATTCGAGAGCAGACGACTATGTATTCTTCCGAATCGCTTTCACTGTATTTTTATGTCAAGCATGCTTTAGTGTGTGCAGTCAAGTCGAACACTTGCTGTGTTAGCTCCACTAAGGCTTTTTGAAGACAAAACATCGTTATAATTAAGTAACTTCAACTAATGTTACAGTGGTTATTTCAAATTCACGGCCTAAAATGTACCAGTACAAATTTAATAATCGTTCTGTGTTCAAGTCCTCACTAATTATCCTAAAAATTAATCACAACAAAGCCTTAAATTCACCATATTGATGCATTTAACTTTTTGCATGATGTTGTGTAATTTTAACATTTACTCAGATCAGTTAACAGTTTGGGCAAATGGTGAATTAGAAGGTGCTTACAACCTTGTGATTTTTTGTAATTTTAGTTCTAATAGTCTTATGCGCATGTAACTTGCATGCTTTATATGTACAAATAATGGGTTGTGCCCTGGTTGATGCCGTAGCATGCTCTACTTTATATAATTTTTTTTTGCTTGACAGGTAGCCTGAAGCAGAATCCTTTGCTGAAAACGGTCAGTAAGAAAGAGCTGAAGACAGCGCTTGGTAAATGGTTTGCAAATGCAAGAGACAGAGAAGGTAACCATGCTTTGAGAGCCCAGCGGGACCATGATCGGAGGGCAGTACAGCCAGAAGTGTAAGTCATATAACCTAAAGCTAGGGCTACACAATTAATAATATTTTATCCCAATCACTGTTTTTGCCTCTGTTTAATTAAGGGAATAATCTTAAATAAAAGTATCTTTTAAAAAATCCTTTAAATTAGAAACAATATCTCATAAATTACTTATCCTAAAGGCATCCTTTATGGTGGCTGAGAAAACTCAACACGCGGCACCTTAAGAAAACACATGCAAATAGAAAAAAACACCAGCAAATAAAAAAACCCAACGTTATCAGTTTGACAACACATGTGCTGCAAATCCTCACAACACAACCAAAAAGCACAGATCACAAAAAAAAAATGTTTTAAGGGGACCACTACAAGTGACAAACCCGTCTGGGACTGCTTAATGTTCAATGTCTATTCGTTTTGTCATTGTTTATTTATGATTTCTTAGCCTTTTGGATATTATTATCCTAAATATTAACATTATTAAAACATTATTAATAAAAACATTATTATATTAACTGGCAAAGCCAAGGAATCATGATCAGGATGTTAAAATAAACAAAAAACTCACCTTTCAGATAATCAACAACAACACTGATGAATAGACATTAAACAAGCAGTCCTGGGGTCATCACTTGTTGGGGTCCCCATAAAACATTTATTTTGTGGTCTGTGCTATTTGCAGTGCAGATTAATTGGTTGTGTTGTGAGGATTTGCAGGACGTTTCTGTATTTAGTTGCGTTGTGAGGATTTGCAGCACGTGTTGTTTAACTGATGAAGATGTTTTCTTAATTTGCTGGTGGTTTTTCTATTTGCATATGTTTTCTTCAGTTGCAGTGCGTTGAACTTTCTGGGCCACCGTGATCCGAGGTGTGACTTACATCTTTCAGCTGATCAGAATCATTGTTCTAATCACTGGCTTTTGGCAATGGCCAAATATCAGTTTAAGAGTCAAGTTCAGACGCAGGGTTAATATTTATATTGTTACATTTCATAAGTTTTGGATTCATAAGTTATTACTGTGCGAGGCAGAGGTGGAAACAATTCACTGATGAGATTCTAGGATATGTCTTAATTATATTGATACATGTTTTTTTAGATGCTGCTGTGAATGGTAGTATTTTAAAATGTACTAAATTGCCTTTTCTGTCTTCTCTTTCTTTACTGTTTTGTAGGTGTGCAGCCGAGGAATCTGCATAGACCCACCAGTGAACTATTTTACTCAGTAATTCTGTTATTCCTGTTTCTTGTTTACTTGAATTAATTTGAAATAAATGTGATTTACACATTCTGAGTTGAAGTCATTTATTTTTCACAGTTCAAATACCCAACCATGTGATTTTAAACATATAGCAGCCCATAAAATCAACTAATATTAGTTCTTTGTTTGGTCAGGCACAGTTTTACATTGTAACTGAGGTTTGAAATTGTTTGACAGTGGATTTTCCATAGTAGCACATTAAGTTCACCCACAGAAATCAATGATGAAATTAATAAATGGGACCCAAATCTCACCCACTGTGGTCCCACAAAACCATAAAGGGGCCATTTGTGGGTTGGCCCATGATTGAGTCATGTGGGCCTCTTAAGGGTCTTTTTGTTGCCCACTTTGGCCCCATTTTTAACACCTATTTGGACCCAAATGAGCCCATATAAAGAACACCTCCCCCATCAGTGGCCCCTCTGGGCAAATCCTCCATCAGTGGCCCCTCTGGCCAATCACACATGGGGCCCATGTGGAGCTGATGGACAAATTTGTCTGGGCCCTATTTGGGTTGCAGGGCCCAAGAGACAGCCCATCGAATACCTGCATGGGGCTCGCATGAAAATGTTGGCTGGGTTATTCATTGCTTGTTCCAGCACTTTCATGCAAGGAGAGATTGTCTGAAGTTTCTCGTTCCTTGCATAGTTCTAATTCTCTAGAGTCTGACGTGTTAGATGGGTTGAAGTGCAGTTTACCTTAAGGGGATTTAAGTGTGGCACCTGAGGGACCTGATGAGAGCATACTAGATGTGAGTAGGGCTGGAAGGACTTTAAACCTCCTAGTTGCTTAAAATACTTTGTGCTGTACTTAAAAAAAGTAAACATTTTGGACATGTATTTAGATGGTATGTAGGTTTATGTTTATTTTTATGTGGTAATTAGTTTTATCAGATCGAGGCTCCAGTCTTTTCAGGGGCGTGCTCATGTGACCAAGCTTTTGGATTGGGTCCGCCTGAACACGTTTAAAACAACATAGTAATGAAAACGAGAGTCAGCATTTCACTGAACGGTGTACAATATATATTTCACTCTTTATTTACTTATATAGTTCTCCACATGGCACTGTCACTCTGGGGACATCATGCTCATGCGTATTCCCTTGCCTACGGCAAGCCCCAAAGGACAGAATGCATTACACACACTTAATGTAACACCCCATTGCCTTAAATTCAACTCGGGAATGAATTTGATACACTATGATTCATAAATGTCCTGTCAGCACATTTAATTGTGTTTTTAATCTGTGTAATCATCTACTGAAGTGTATATAATTTGTAAAAAAAAAAATTATAAATAACAATAAAAATTCCCCATGTAATCTCAGTGTTGAGGTCGCAAGCAGGCCCTGGGGGGCGTGTCCCGGCCACTTGCCTCCTTACTTCTCAAAATAATAACGAACTTAATAATTACAAAAAATGTTTTACAAATGTATTTTATTATACCATGAATACTGGTTAAAGAATGAAGAGTATAAGTAAATAAATAAATAAAAATTACTAACCCATAATGCAGTGCCAACATAGTCAATTACATACACGCTGCCACTACGTCATTAACGTAAATCAGTAGGCTAAATGGTCAGTGAAATTATTATTCTAAAGTTTGTCTAAAACATTTACCAAAACACTTTTAATTTAAAACTCTATAACAATGGATATAAGAAAATGGTTCGTCTTGTTCTTAAAAAAATTAATTCCTAGTCCTCTCGTCATCTGCAGCTCTTCTAAAGGTAAGATGCCCATGTGCTTTAGTAGCTACATTTGGTTTTATACCGGTGGGTAATTTGCGTGTGTTTTTGTGAGTCTTGCAGTTTAGAGTTATGATAAATTAGGGTTTACATTGAGTGACACGTTCAATATTTTATGTTTATTGAAGTGTAATAATTATAATAATAGTAATAGTATGTGAACAACCCCCCCCCCCCAAAAAAAAGGCTCTATTATATTTTAGATAATTGTATGATAATTAATATAATTATTATTCATAATTTAAATGTTAAGTCTGCAATTTCTGCAGATTAAACCTTTCTTGTTTGTTTGTTTGTTTGTTTAGTAAAGCCTCACTCTGCTCAAGAGTATCCAGAATTTGGAATGGTTTAGCATTCTGAATAAATGTAGAAAAGTTAAAATAAAGAAATATGAGCAAGTTCTATAATATTCTTACTGCCATAATATAAATAATGTATAGTCCCACACTTCATTATTTCATGTGTCAAGCATCTTATATTTCTCTCAGGCAAAAGTAATCTGAATAGTCATATCAATCATCTGAAATTCAACATCCCCAAAAAAAAAAAAAAAACCAGCTTGAAGTTAACTACTAAATCAAATTGTGCTGCGTATAACAGATGGATGCCTATACAAATACAATTTTAGAATTAATGTCATGTAACCAAATATTATAATATAGTTTTATAATATAACATTAAAATGTAATATTAATATAAAACAACACACGCTGGAACCATATACAGTAGAACCAGCCATAATCACAGATGTGCACTAACCTCTTAAACCACCAGGAGTCTCCCACTGCCTTAAAAAGTTTTTTTATGTTTTTAATGGATATACTCATGATCTGCGGAATCGTAAATATCCACTAAAAGCACCAGTGTTGAAGTCCAGGTGATTCATGTGGTCATTCAGAAGATTTATAATCTCCAAAAAACTCTTAAACCACCATGAGTCTCTCACTGCTTCAAAAAGTTTTTAGTGTTTAGATATTTATGATTTGTGGGATTTGAAGTACTTCTGTCAAAGGCACCTCTGTCAAGAGATTTCATAAAAATCCAAGTCCGTAGTTTAATGGTTCTACTTTTTGCATCCTCTGCATGCTACCTGGTCTACACATTTGCACCACTAGCATTTTTATGAAGTTTTTCAAAGACCGTCTGGTTAGCTAGTGTCTTAAATCTGTGTGTGTGTGTGTATATTTTTTGTGTAAAGTAATTTAAATATGTGATCAATATTTTATTGATATTTGTGAAGTAAGCATTTTTAATTGAATGGTTTTGTGTCTTAACTGCAAGAAAAAAAACTTTTTAATCATATCTATCATAATTATAATTATTATTCCCAGTTTACATGTAAACGGAAAGAATATGGCCAAAATGTATTTATTTTTATTTAGTTATCTTTAGTATCCACTTTTTCTCTGGAGGGTTTTTATGAATCTTGTGCCTATCCCAAAATCAATAAAAGATGGTGAGGTAGAGGAACATCCATGAAATCCAATAGTAACTCTAGCACAGAATCAAACTGGGGAACCTAGTTGTAAGGTGGCAATGCTCCCCTGCAGATAAACCTCCAACATGCATCAATAGCAATGGTGGCTAACACTGACTAAAGAATTGGACTACTGCTCAGACAGTGGTGAGTTAAAGCTGACAGTCCTTGAGTATGACCGCCACTGCTTGAATCATGTTACTTTTGAATATAAGCTTCATATAAGCTTTAAGTAAATGTCAAAAACATTTTCAGTCCAGTCCAATGAGACCCCAAGCTCATTGTTTGTGTACTGTATTTTCCGACTATAAGCCGCTACTTTTTTCCCACGTTTTGAACCCCGCGGCTTAAACAACGAAGCGGCTAATTTATGAATTTTTCCTGGGTTTTTCCCGGTTTCACAAACTTAAAGCTAAAAAACTGAACTCCATTAGACTGAAGAAATTTCCAAACTGAAACGAAAAAACGCACCTCACCTCTGCTCTGAGCTGCACGGCTTCGCTAGAAAAAAACGTCCACCGGTGGCGCACGACGATGACAAAAGATAAACTCCTGAGAGAAATACAGTGGTACCTTGACCTACGAGTTTAATTCGTTCTGTGGACGAGCTCGTATCTCAATTGGCTCGCACATCAAATCAGTTTTCTATATTGAAAATACTTAAAATGGCATTAATCCGTTCCAACCCTCAAAATGGCACCCCGTTTTTATGTTTCATGTTATTAATATGGAAAATACATTTCTAAATAGCAAATCTTGTATAAACACATAATAGAAAGAGTATTTAAAGATATATTAAGATTTTATTCAGTGTATTTTCCTTAAAGGTGAGACCACTTGAGCTAACGAAAACGCCGGTGTGTGTGTGTGTGTGTGTGTGTGTGTGTGTGTGTGTGTGTGTGTGTGTGTGTGGAGGGGGGGGTAGAGGCGTTAAGCGGAGGCGGAGGAAAAACTCGTTTTTTACATTCACTCCTGTACACTACGTATTCCTAAACTTAAACATTTTTACTTTTTCTTCTTTGCTTATCTTAATTTTCATCACAATCTTCGCTTTCTGGCTTCGCTTCGCCATCTAGCAGCGGCGTTTTGAGCTCGTACCTCAATTTTTTGCTCGCGTAAACAAAGCAAAAAAATCGACCGAGTGACCGCTCATACCTCGGAAAACTTGTACATTAATGCACTCGTAGGTCAAGGTATCACTGTATCTGTGAAAGGAAGGAAGAAAACAGTGAACAATGACTTTCTTGGTCGGCTACTGTTTAGATACAAGCCGTTGTAGCGCGTTGAGTCTGGGTGAAGGGAGAGCTCACTAACTCCAGTTGCAACAAAAATCATAAAGGCACAGACAGGTTTCCAAAACACGTGCTTTTTTATTTTTCCTGGCAACAGCGTTATGGGTTAGTAAAAAAAACTTAGAAATGAGCATCAGAAAATAAAAAGGACATAATCCTCAGTCTCCACACACGCAGTAATAGCGGAAGAATGCAGGTTTTTTGTGTTCATTAAGAACATGGTTGTTGTTCAAATTAAATCCTCAAATAAAATTAATCCTCAAAAATACAACTTGCCTAATAATTCTGCACTCCCTGTAGTTTCAGTGTAGACATGTTATTTATATTAAAAATAAAAATCTTTGTTAAATTCAGTCGGTGCGGCTTATATAAGGGTGATATAAGGTTGAAATTACGGTATTTTGATTTAGAATATTGAACTAAATGTGATATATATGCTATATATCTAAAATGTTAAACTTGCTTGTAAGTCATAAGGTGACGTAGGTTACTATCATGCAGCTTGGAGTTTTAATTAATAAAACATTTTCTGATAATAGAAACTGACTACTCAGGTTTCTTAAAAGTTAATGATACTCTAACATGAATCTAGACATGTAACTTCAGAAAATACACAGCTGCTATTCAGTGCCACACTTGCCTGCATGACATTAGTTCATATGATTTAGAAACAGGGCCTGTGCACTTATTGTAATGTACTTGCCGATTAGTTAATTGTGATTAAGCATTCATAGCACAGTGCTTATCTTTATAGTTTTATAAAAAAATTTTTTTTTTTTTACTGATCACAGGGTTTTAGATCAGCTAATCCAAATTAGAATGGTGTTAAAAGGTTCTGCTGTAAATAACTCTGTGAAAGTTTACATGCCACTTATACATGTTTTCACTGCTCCTGCAAAGGTCTACACTTCCTCAATCTTTTCACTCGCATGGCATCCTGTGAAGAACAGGACAGTCCATCTGGAAAAATAGCAATATGTTAGTTACACCAGGGATATTTAGGTGAAAGGGAGACATCACAGGTGGCAGTTTAAATTGATCTCAGAGACTTGTGGATAATTAAACATGAATATAACCTCCAGCATCTTGCCCTCCTTCTCCACATCAATAAACACACAGTAGGGACCATTCACATATACATACACCTGGGGAGAAAGGGCAGGGGTTAAATAGAGATCATAATTAGCAGCATTAGGTGAACCCACTCACTTACTATCCCATCCCCCAATCTTCCCCTCCTGTTTTAGCATTTACTAAAAACAACACCCTACATGCTAAATAGTCTACGCAGAACGTGATGCAAACAGGGATGTTTACACAAGCTGAGCAATATGGGGTAGACATTGACACTTTAATTGTTTGTTGTCCATTCCTGCTCACTTTACTGTTATTTTGTAATTGTAATTGCCATTGCAAAGTTATTAACCTGGAAAGAGCTAGTCCAAAAAGATGGCATGCATATACCATATCATGAGAAACGTCCAGGGTCTATGCAACTGGAACAGCTTTGAGAAGGGTGGCAGGTCTATGGTTTTTAAGCTGAACCTAAACTCATAAACATTACCAAGAGAGCTTATTGCTAGTTTGCTCAGGTACTATGCATCTTCCAGAGTTAATGGCATTCACATTGAGCACAAATGATATATATATAAATCACATGCAATAATAATATTTTGATTTCATATATGCGATTTTGTCTAAACTTTTTAAAAGAGTGCAGTTATTCTACAAAACACTTTTACTGGAGCCCAAAGGATAAATATCTTGGGACAATTGCTTTAAAAGGGACAATAACGATCACTTTCTATGATGTCTAACAAGCTTGGAGACACGTGGAGCAGAAGCGAGCTTGTCTGGCAAAACATTATCATTTCCATTATATTCTTACTTTTAAGCATGTAGATGTCAGACTTAATGTACTTAAATCAATTTTCAGATAATATATTTGTTATAAACATAACCATACACACTATGACATCCACTGAAATGCTTCTTATGACTGTTCAGTGACATATAATAAAATAAAAAAAAAAAAAGTATACACCGTAATTTCTATAAACTAAAGGACTATAAAGCACACCTTTATATAAGCCGCACCCACTGAATTTGACAAAGATTTTTATTTTTAACATAAATAAGAAGTCTTTAACATAAATAAGTGTCTGCACTGAAACTAATGAACCTTACACAGGCTTGAACGAAAGACACTAAATGCAATATGTTGCACTTCTATTAGGAGCATAGCGTTTTTTTAGGAATAGCATGCCACTGCATTCTTCCGCTAATACTGTGTGTGTGAAGACCGAGGATTATGTCCTTTTTTTTTTCTGATGTTCATTTCTAAGTTTCTTTGACTAACCCATAACCCTGTTGCCAAGAAAAATAAAAAAGCACGAGTTCTGGCAACCTGATTTGTGTTGCAACTGGAGTTTTAGTGAGCTACAACGGCTTGTATCTAAACAGTAGCCGACCAAGTAAGTCAAAAAGAATTGAGGTACGAGCTCGAGACACCGCTGCTAGATGGCGAAGCAAAGCCAGAAAGCGAAGATTATGATGAAAATTAAGATAAGCAAAGAAGAAAAAGTAAAAATGTTAAAGTTTAGGGATACGTAGTGTACAGGAGTGAATGTAAAAAATGATTTTTCCCTCCGCCTCCGCTTATCGCCTCTACCCAG
>MU545793.1:9368066-9397531 GCA_024362625.1 Silurus asotus | reverse complement strand
CACCCCCCCCACCCCCTTCCACACACACACACACACACCCCACCGGCGTTTTCTTTAGCTCAAGTCGTCTCATCTCCAAGGAAAATACACTGAATAAAACCTTATTATATCTTTAAATACTCTTTCTATTATGTTTTTATACAAGATTTGTTATTTAGAAAGGTATTTTCCATATTAATAACATGAAACATAAAAACGGGGTGTCATTTTGAGGGTGGGAACGGATTAATGCCATTTTAAGTATTTTCAATATGGAAAACTGATTTGATGTGCGAGCAAATTGAGATACGAGCTCGTCCATGGAACGAATTAAACTCGTTGGTCAAGGTACCACTGTATTTCTCTCAGGAGTTTATCTTTTGTCATCGTCGTGCGCCACCGGTGGACGTTTTTCTCCCGAAGCCGTGCAGCTCAGAACAGAGGTGTGGTGCGTTTTTTCGTTTTTGTTTGGAAATTTCATTGGTCTAATGTTATGGAGTTCAGTTTTTTTAGCTTGAAGTTTGTGAAACCGGGAAAAACCCAGGAAAAATTTATAAATTTGCCACTTCATTGTTTAAGCCGCGTGGAAAAGCCACGTTCAAAACGTGAGAAATAGTAGCTGCTTATAGTTAGAAAAATACGGTAAATAAAGTATAACAAAGACTGTAGGGCTGGGCGATACGGCCTAAAAATAAAATCCCTGATTTTTTAACAAAAAATCCGATTTGCAATTTAAATCGTTTTTTTTCCCCCTGCTTATAATCAACCTGCATATGACAAAGAAAATGTTTTAAAAAAAGTTTTTACTTTATTATATGGGTTAAAGTGCAATCAGAAACAACAAGCCATTGTAAATTGTGAAAATAGAACGTAACATAAAATAAAATGAGCAAACCTACAAAGAACATTTTTTTATCAGTGTTTAAATGTGGAACATGATTGAAAATACACCTAAGTTTTAAGTGATTTTGCCTTTACTTTTCTCCAAAACTCTACAGTAAAATGACTTGAAATTTAACAATAAATTTCAAGTAATAAACAGGGACACTGTAAATTAGAAGTATTTGAAAGATTGAGCAAACCTATAAAGAAAAATATTTTATGAGTGTTTGAATGTGGAACATGGTTAGAAATGCAGTGATGCTTGGAGTGATTTTGCCTTTACTTTTATTAAAGAATCCACAGTAAAATGAGTTGAAATTTGAAATAAGAATATAATAGACGACTAATATAATAGATAACCAAATCTTAACTAATTGAAACACCGCTCTGGCCGCTAACACATAATACAATGTACTAAAACAGCTAAATTAAAACCCCTAAGCTAGCAAAATAAACAAAAAAACAACACAGTGAATTCACGTTTATTATATTTATTGTCATATCGGTCATATTATTTCATTTTGTTGTATTTATTCACCACACATTAAAGGCCGGTCCGTGAAAATATTGGCTAAAATTAAACCAGTACATGGCGCTAAAAAGGTTTGGGGGCCATGGCTACATGATCACAAAGTTAGATTAGTCTGTATATAGCACTATTGTAGTTCTAATCATGCTGGGTGAAGTCAGGTTCTGAATTTTGTTTTGAGATATTCTCAGAAGGATTTGTTTTCAACAACCTCTTTTTATGCATTATTTCTATTGCTTTTTCAATAGTAATGAATGGCAAAAGGATTTTCCGTGTGCGAAACCTCATATTTGTGCACCAGGGAAACAGACCATGGTCAAAGGTAAAACCAGAGTCCTGGTAAAACCAGGACTCAAAACACATCACTGCGCTCACCCTCCATTCAGTACCACACACACAAATCATTACCACAAAAATGTTTACATGCCATTTTGCACATCGGTTTACTTTATCTCTGTTGCTGCTATATGTTTAATTGCACAATATTGTTTACATTTTCTGCTACTGTGCACCTTATTTTATTTTGTTAGGACAGGTTTACCAGCGGAGCTATTTTGTGTTTTGTGTATTGTCCTGCACTGTCCTGTGTTGTTTTTGCACTGTTTTCCCCAGTTGCACACATGCACTTTATGTGGCGAGGATCTTTCGACTAGTTCTTGGTCCTGGGTTTTTTTTTTTTATGTGACTGTTGTTTTTATGGTGTTGTATGTAGCACCTGGGTTCTGGAGGAATGTTGTTTCATTTCACTATGTACTGCATCAGCTATACATCAGCTTTATATGGTTGAAATGACATTAAAAGCTTCTTGACTCTTGACTTGAGTTTTTGTGAACAAAGAGCAAATTAAAATAAATAGGTTTTTCAAGATTTGTCCATTTCTTTTTAATTGTTTATACATATATATAAACAAGAAAATATTATTACTTAAACACATTTTTTGTAGGAAATTTCTTTCTTTCTTTTGGACTGCATTCATTTGGCATCTGTCTACTGTTCTCCTTGGATTTTTCATCAGGACCACCTACACCTTCTGTGAGTATATAAGTGAGTGAATAATTACAGATTGTAGTCTGTCTGTTGCTATGCATTTTTAATACATCAGCAATAAAAAGGGGCAACAATAAAACTAGTACTTACCAGACATATTTGGGAACATCCTCAACACAGCAATTACACTGACATGATAGTGTTTGTGCCAATGGTACAAAAAGCTATCAGATTCTATTATGATGCAGGGGTTTATATACATGGAGTGCATTTGCAGATAATTTTATTAAACCTAATTTATTTTGGTAGTTTATTTTGTAGGTATGCAGTTACTTTATTACTTTGATTCATTTAATCTTTGTTTTCTGACCACATCCCATTTGCTCGGCAGATCATTTGGAAATGAAAATGAAAATTGCTGTATTACAGCAGAACCAGGTAAAGTACACACCAGGTAAAGTTTTGAGGATTTCTAATCAAACAAATTTCAGGTTATGCAAATATTCTTGAACTAAAGTTGGCCATTTTAATATTTAAATCAATATTTGATATGCAGTTTAAATATTTAAATCTGCTCACTGTCTATTTACTTACAAACTGCACTTTATCAGGAGAGACTAATGTCTACCTTCCTTGCACACATAACCTGTTCTTAGAAAAGACCTCCCTAACACTGAAGCACTATTAATCATCTTGAGGGTAGATACACAAACAACCCTGTTACCCCAAGGCGTAGCAGATATCATCATGCTTGTGTTGTTCTGGTCCCTCGTGCCGAATTAACATACAAGTGCCGTAACCTACCAGTTCCCGAACACAAGAGCTTCTAGAACGTTGGCCCTTGCCATTAAATGGAAGGTTTTGCATCGTATTGGCTATATCTTGCATAATGCTCAATTCCAAAGATGTTAATTATTCATCAGAGACTAATAGACCTCTTAAACGTTTATCTGGCAGCCATTTCTCTAGACCACTGCACACAATTGCCATTTTGCTGGTAATCACTAAAGCCAAAAAAAGGTATATTCATTGTTATATCAGCCAACTCTAGTAGACTGTCTTTGCAACTTTCAATAAAAATTAAGCATTGCAGACCCATGGTTTACTGCTCCTTTGCCATGCAGGAAAGATATTCTCTAAGCAGAAACCCTAGACCCCCTGTTACCTATAGGTGTGGCTGTCAGGTATGAACACCTTTTTATTTAATTCTAAGTGAAGTCCATTCCCAGTGGAATACATCAAATATATCATACAGCACTGTATGAGTCTGTGAGAAGGTCTTGAATTACTGTACTCAGATGACTCTTACTATCCTTAGTGTTAATATTATATATGTACATGTGAACCATAGTGAGATATTTATCTACTTACGACACCTGTGGGCCACAGAAAGTTTTAGAATTGTAGAGCCACCCAACATAGAGGTAACATCAGATATTTGCTCTTTATTTATGCACAATTATACATAGTTGCAATTAAACAATCAAATGTTTCAATACATTAGTGCACACACACGTACACACACAGATTAGTTCACAGTATAGTAACATATTTAAAAATGCTGTCAATCATTTGAAGAATGTTTGCTTTCCTATGCTTCAGATTATTAGATGATTGTTGTTTTCAATGGGTAAAGACATTTTTCTTTTATTATTGTAGCAAAGAAATAATAATATAGAAAAAGCATGACTGATCACACTTAGACTTTTGAGAATTTTGGACTCTAGGGATTACCCATTGGCCCCTGGATCCAAAGTTTTCTCCATAGGAAACTGCATCACTGCAATATTGTGTTACCTATAAAAATATAATTATTAGTATTATAGGTCCTCACATCAAACATTATGCTCAGATGCCAGTTTATTGCACATAATTACTTTGTAGCTACAGTCATTGGTCATTTTATTCTGGAACATCTTCTACAGAGTTGCACTTTTAGGTTGCTTGCTGTAGCCTCTGTTCTTATAGACAACTGTTTACTGTAAATTGTTTATCAGTGGATTAGTAAGAACCAGTAAGACCAAAGATTATTTGGTTGATGATGTGGTGTAAGTGTATCTGGTGCAGCAGTGTTGCTATGATTCTTAAACACCTCGTTGTCACTGAAGAAATATTCAGCCAACAAAAGTTCTATAGTCAGAAACTGCCACAGAGGATGATTAGCCCACACCATATAGAGACTGGCAGTTTTGTTATAGTAAAAAAATTGCATGGCTAGAATTATCTGATGGAATTACTACAGTCAATACACCTAATAACTTAGCAAGTGAGACTGTATGTCTGCCTGGACATATTGACTTTTGTCAGGACATGGTCAAGAGATTTTATTTTCCAATAAGGCATAAATTCCAAAGCATTGTAAAATAATAAAAATAATAATAATTATAGCTTACTGTGACTTTATTTATTTTCAACCATATTAATAATATTTAATTAAATAAATTTACCATAAGGCTGAGCCTAGTGTAATTAAAGAAAATGGGTGTCTGACCAAGCTACTGTAGATCTGGGTAGTTCGATATGAAGATGCAGACTTGAAAAACACTCAGCGAAGAAAATGTCTTATGTCCGATGTTTGGAATGACTGATTTTTTTAACACAATACATTGTCCATACAGAATTTCAGAGCATTGTGTATTCATCAGGTCAAATTATTGTCTATTCTGAATAAGCAAACAGACATGTAAGAGTTTGAATACCAATTAGAACAGAGAAGCATTGCATACATATTTACTTTTACATTCTCTGTTTAACACATGCACCACTGTTCATAACAATTTTTAAGTCCTTTCCATTGGGTTTCTTGTTTTGATTGCACTGAAGCTCGTCTGTTCACTGAGGTCCATAGCAGTGACTTAGACTTGCTTCTTGTGCTTTTCTGTTGGGCAGATTCTTTGGGTTCCCTTGGGATGACTGGTAGGTAGATCCTTTGGAATAACGAGATCAAGTTATGAGTCACATCCTGAGACATAAAGATGTCCCCCGTAGGATCTTTATCTGGTCTTCACTGGAATATTTTAGTATACTGCCCAAGTTCTCTTCTGTAAGTTCACCTGTCTGAAAGAAACCATGAGAGTAGTCAACAGTAATGGCCTGACTTCCAGTCACAATAGTCTGATGGTTCTCAGTTGCAATCTGCCTTCTGTTACATTGTGTGGTTGCTGTAGCTGATGTATGTTTGTCTGGGGCTAAGTCCTGAAAGAGAGAGCACATGCCATGTTTCAAAATTTTCCTCCCAGCTGCTTGTAATTAACATCTGTTTCTATATGTCTAAATGAAATCACAAGAGTAAACCAGATTGTTATTTCCCTGAATATGGAGCCCGTAGTGCCTAACTCTCTCCACAGGCACAATTTAAATCTCTCTGCAGGCTACAAACAGTGTGGTTGCATAATCATAAATAATTTCTGCTGAATGAGCTAATATATACTTTGTGCAAAGACTATCTACATTTTGCCCAGTTTTACTTTAGTGCCCAGTTTTACAAATGGTAAAAGATGAGTTTCAAGACTAAAGGGCCAACTAAATATAAAACAATTTACCTTGTAGTTGAATTTCTAGAATAAGATTAGGCTGCATTTTCAAACCAAAAATTTGGGAATAAAGTGATCCTTGTTGCTGCAGTGACTTAATTGTATGTACTGCATAAGAGAATACAAGCAGAACTGCACCATATTTGAACATTCGTAGGCACTTTCGTTTCAGTGAGTTCATCTTATGCTCCCACGTTTTGTTTAACCTGTTAGTTCATTTTAAACACATTATCAGCATTAAAACAAACAGCATTACTATATCTTAACAATATAAAAAACACACTAGACACACAGAGGATAAACAAGATGAAGAGAGAACACATGCCTATTTTTTTCTTTACTTGCATGCATTAGATGCATTTACTGTTTGTTTACTGCCCTACTGTCTTGTGTCATACTTTTAAGCTGTATTGTAATTACAGCTGTCCCCTTGGTATGTATAAGGGTGTGAAAGTGTGTATATTTAAAGCCATGAATGTATAAGACTAGCAGTCCATACAGAGCATTTTCACACCTCAAGCCCAGTGTTCCCACAACCGCATCTGAAACCACCTCACCAGGATAAACTGGTTAATCACAAAGATGATGATGATGATGATGATGATGATGATCCAAGATAATTTGTTGAAAAAATGAATTGTCACTTATTGTTTCTTGTAAAACTCTGAATATTGCTTGCTATATTGCAGCAGGTCATTCTATAGATGGTATTTTAAAATCTTGATCCATGTGCCCCTTTCTGCATGGCCCTGAGAGAGAATATTACATAGACTTAATTTAATATTTACAAATATTTCATATCTGGTTGCTCAACTCAAAGTAGTTTAAATAGAACATATATAATGTAGACAGTATTGTAAAAAAAATAATAATAATAAAAGTCAGGTACATTTTCATATACATGTATAGGTAAGAAAATTGTTTTAGTACTGCTCCACTTATTTTGACAGGGACAGAGTCTATGGATGAATAAATAAAAAAATGAGAACATGAAATGTAGAACAAAAAAAAGGGCTTCTCACCTTGAGTTTCCAGGTTCTCACACAGCTCAGTCTTGGCCTCTCCATTGGGTCTGAGGTTGACCTTGGGGTTAAATTTGTTGGACATGGTGGCGGCAGTGACCACAGCCTTCAAGCTACGTGTGCTGCGCTTAGCCACATTCTGCTCAGGGTGGAGGAGTACCACGTAAACTTTGGGCATGTAGAGCAATCCCAGAGACACAGACGCACTCAGGCTGACTGAGATGGTAAGAGTGGTTGTCTGGATGTACATCTGCAAATAAACAATGACAAATGCGAAACATGAAAGAGTTACATATGGAACATTTATGAACATGCATGTTTTTATTATTACTATTACTGTTTCCGGGATAGGCTCCAAAACCTCAGTAATTCAGATCAGGATAAAGCACTTAATGATCAGATATACCAAAGAAATCCTGAAGCCAGTGGGGTTTTTATTTTGTTTTTTTATTACAGTCCACATTCCAGTCTAAATTATTTGTTAAAGAAGATGGAGTAGGTGATGCTTCCTTCAATAATGATATTATGAATCGAGTTTGCCAGTAAAAATAAGACCATTCCAGATTTATAATAATAACTAATTTAATTCAAAGACCTGACCTCTGCTTGCTGCTAAGATTGAAATTCTTCGAGGAAGACAGAGTAGACCAAATTTGGTCAAGAAACCAAATAAAACCAAGCCTCTCCAAAAAACATACACATTGGCTCTAAATGAATCAAATGCCTTTATTAATGTTAATTTTCTTTTTATTTTTATGGTGAGGGGTCATAGAAGAAACTGGGTTAGCCTAAACTTGTTTTTTTACAGACTGCTGCTTCACCAGATGACAGATTGCAGCCTCAAGATAATCCAAAGCCAATCATGAGATATAATAAAGTGGGACTTGCCTGATGCAATTCTAGTGAAACCTGGCCAGGGGATATCCTTATATTCTCAACAAACAACTTCAACTGCTTAATCTATTGCTAATTTTGCTTTAATGAATGGCAGGAATATAAAATGTCAATGATGAAAACGTTTTCTTCGATAATACTCTTAGTCCATTACCTTTGGTCCTCTTCGGTCCTCTATATCTCTTAGTGAGTTCATATTCTCACATGAGTTTTCATACCACTGCTATGCAGATGACTCTTGAAGCAATTTTATCCCAACAAAACTGAATTTATGTTTATCTCAGGTGTTTCATTCCTATGCCAGTTTCTTGTTATCTCCATGAACAACACTCAGATCTCACATTCGATCACAATGCTTAACAATAGTGTGACTAAAGGCAATCAAATATACGTTTCTTTGCATACTGCTAATCTGACATGCAAATGCAATATTTTTACCTTTACAACATCAGAAGGGTTTGTTTATTTCTAGCCACACAGGCCACTCAGTTGATTGTTTGGTCTCTTGTCATCTCAAGACAGCACTACTGCAACTCGAGCCTGGCATCTTTGACCCTGATCAACATTCGACCTGATCCTTTCAACTAATCCAAAATGAAACTGCACAATTAAATCTAATCCAAATTAAATTATAATAATCTTTTTAATAAATGAAATTCAAATGACAGAAATTAAATCTGTATGTATCAGGCCTGATAAATGAGACCCAATATCTGAACTACATTAGTCTACAATATTACAAAAAACATGCAGAAATGTTGACCAAAATTAAATTATTTATTCTGAATTCAGAATAAAAAACCCTAATCCACAGCAATGAAAAACACAAAAGCACCAAAATAAATAATCAACACATTCTTTGGGTTATTAAGTAGAGTCCCTGCTAGAAAAATACTTTTATATACTCCCTTTATCCTTCCATTTATTTAAATTATGTAGTTCTGAATATCTCTTTAAAATGCATGCAGAAATACAAAGCCTTGATAAAGTTTCAAAGACTGGAAAATATTAAAATAAATGTTTTTTGCCTTTTTTTTTTCGACCAAATATTGTAATTCTACTTTACTGAAACTTACTGTTTATGAAGAGCTCCTTCCTTATATAATGGCATATGACTGTTTGTATCTGCTTCACATCTGTGGTTAATTAGCTGTTGTTTTTAGTCTCACCATGCCCCACACTCATTGTCTCAGGTTTGTTTTTTCTTGGGTGGTATTGTTTCTTGTTCTCGCTCAGGTTAGGGATTTTCTTGTTCATGTCACGTTGTGTTTTGTTTTTATTGTCACTGTTTGTGTATGATAGCACTGTAAAATAAAACCTCTGCCTCTGCGTCTGCTCCCACTTGTATTACAGAACACTGCCATAGATGAGCAACCTTAAAATGATTAATCATAGAAATTATAAAAATCGTGTAGTTCATGATAATACAATCATAAGCTGTTTTTTAGTGAATGATCAGGTAAGCAATGGTTGGGAAAGGCTAATCTACTGTAGCACCGCTTGTTTTAATACTAGGTTCAACAAAAACATTATCTGTGTCCATGTAAAACAGGACCACTTTAAACTTACTGGTCCGACTACATAATTTTGTACCTTATTCATCTTCCTAGTCATGGTTACCATGGACCAGATCACTGGAAAACTGAGTGCAAAGCAGGGATTCACCTGGAATGAGAAGTCAGCTAATCATAGGGCAACAAACACACACACACACACACACACACACACACACACACACACACACACAACCAACATAGGGTATTCCAAGCTCAGTGCTGAACCCCTGACCCTGGAGCTGTAAGACAACTGCATTGCCTGCTGCAGCTCTGTGTCACCTATCATTCTGAATTTAATTTAATAAAAATGAACAACTGCATTCAGAGAGCAGGCATGTGAATAGGAACAGGGGACTAAAACAGGTTTTGCCCACAGGGACTTTGTCCCAAGAGAGACTCTGACTCACTGCATTCACACTGCTCCACTTTATTTGTCCAATTCACAAAGCTACATGTAGATGAAGACTTTATCAATATTCTATATTAAGAGGTATGTCATTTTCTATACCCAAAGGACAAATCATGTTATTGTAGAAAATTGACCCATAATGAAATTGCACTTTCACTGTGTTATTAAGGCAAAAGAACCATTATATTTGTGGTAGCACTCCATTTTTAACCTGTCATTACTGAACACTAATACAAAGATGCCACCTTGTAGGTTATTACCTAAAAAGGCATATTACATAATGGCTGCAGTACAACTCACTGGCAAATCACATTGCATCACAATATTTCCGTAGTCCAGCATGACACGTTTGGGAAGCAAAAGTGATGACATGAGTGAACAATACAGCAAAGTACAACACAATTTTAGACCCACAGAGAAAATGGTTACTCTAAGTGATGAGTCAAAGCATCAAGAATGCTATTCAAAGAGTCTTTCAGCCTTGAAACGCACCTGTATGTAAATAAGTGCTGTTGGCCTCCCCTTCAAAGAGACAACAATTATTCTGTCACCAACACAATACACGATAATGCTCCAGCAAATGAACCATTTAGCACCAGTGTGACAGCCTACAATTCTCCCAGGTGAGCATGCATGCAAATAGCAGTCTGAGTGACGTGGGCGGCTTGCACTCAGACCTCAGTATCAAACTCCGTGCTTACAATACTTACGGGTAGATTAAAGTAATATCTACCACTTCAGGGGAGGACACATTATTTTGTTCCCTCCTTTAGACCAGGAATTTCCCTTGCTGATTACACTTTAGAGATTGTACCAGACAAACTCCATTCAAACGATCCAGAAAACCCCTAGTGGCATTCATCACATTTACTTTGACACAAGCCATATGAGGTTGGCAGCCAGAATCCTGATAAGGCGTCTGGCAGTAAACAGGCGATGAGCGAACAGGTTGACAGATGAAGTAAATCACAAGCTAGAGGCAAGTGAAGCGTTTAATTGCTCTGAAAAAACAAGTCATCACTGACTCGTTGTTTTTTGTTGTACTTGTCAGCTCAACTGATTGTGAGACATTCTTGTTGTGATGTGTCAATCCTTATCACAAAGCATTACATTTTTTTTAAACATAGTACGGGAGTTTTCACATTTTTCACAGTTGGGGCATTGCAAGTGTGAGACCCGGTGTAGACAATTCACTCGTCTTATATTTCTTTAATATTGAACATGGGAGAAATTCAATAATTTATTATTCACCTTAGAACTTTAGATAAATACATCATGTTGGATATACCACTGTTGAGTGATACTATTATATTTATTGATTTTTTTTATTTTAAAAATCATTGTGTAGAAGTAATTACCAATATAATTTTACACTTTGTTGGTTATGTGTTTAATTATTCAGTAATTACTAAAGTAATGTTGCACACATTTAAAGCACATTAGTTCTCTAGTGAAAATTCCCTTTCATTTCCAATCATTCCAACACCATGTTTGAATCTTATATCCTCCTAAAAAGAACATAATTAAATAGCTTCAGAAACAATGGAGTGTGTAGGACTTATTTTGTGAACTTGGTCCCAATTAGTTAATTATGCAATCATGACTGCTTGAAACTCATCATGGTCTGGTTACTCAGAGTGTTAGTATAGTAATAGTCTAAATTTGCATTGTTCTGTGTCCCAGGTTCGACTTAGCTTATCTTGGATAAAAAAGAATTCTCTGTGTAGCTTTCCTGAAGGTGAAAATCACCTCTTCTTTTTTCTTTCTCAGTCCTTTTTTCTTTTTGGTGATTGGGTTGTTACAGAATACAAATTACCACATTATGTATTCAGAATTTTTTAAAACTGATGAATTCTAATCCAGCTCACATTATACAAATACACAACTATAATCTGACAATTAATATACTTTGAAAATAAATATATAAAAAGTATTTTTCAAATGCAGAACATTGTATTTAATATGCTTTTAATCTGCCCAGCTCTGGTACAGTGGATATTAAATTTTTACCTCTGTTAGAATTACAGGTTTTTGTGATGTAAACTGATGAATCTATAATAAGTAATGTCAGATCAATTTTCATGTTGGATCAAATAATGTGATAAAGTAGCTAACAAAATTCTAATGAAAAAAAAATAGCTTTGGAAGCAGTGGTGGGCCATCTGGGCCAGCAATGCCTTCTCTGTTGGCTTAAACACTATCACTGATTTACATACATATTTTATATAATTTTTTATTCATGAATATGTATTAAATTATCCCAATAGTCAGATCTATTCATTTGAAAGCTTTTCTTTCACTTGTGCTGCTTTCAGGAGTGGACTGTTTCTGTGGAGATTTCCTATCCAATCAGTTCTAGCCAATTTCAGCCATTATATCACAATGTCATGGTCAAAGAAATCTTCCTTGAGGCCTTCAGAATCAACAGTGCAAAAAAATGCACAATAATGCACAGAAAATGCATTTTATGAGGTTAATACTGATGCTTCTGCTAGAGAGGATGTAAATTTAATGGCCATCTATCAGGAAAAAGTCCTTTCCAAATCGTTCTACAGGTTATCAATAGCATTTTTTTTTTGCTACAAATGGATAATTCTGAAATGTTGGCTTCCCCTTCGGGAACTTGATCTGCATCAACAACGCTTTCGGAACGCCTCTGCCTGACCACACTCAATAAGCGCTTTGTGTGTGTCTATTCTTCCCTCTTTTAGGTTTTACTATGGCAAGCCAAAGGTAAGAATGTCATGGAAAGAGGTAAGCAATCCTTCAGGCTAAGTGTGTTATTTCTTGCCTGCATGTCCGCATTGTGCACGCATGCTTAGGCGTACACTCCACTCCTGAAGTCTGGTCCTGCTTCTGCTGTGGCGAAGCTGAGGGAGTGCAGTTATGGCCAATTCCCCGGGTCGAGGATATGCTTGCGAGATATGTCTATCCCGGTGCTGCATCGTCCTTCCATCGTCTACCAAGCAGCTTCAGACCTCCTCGGTGGGCGCCAGGTACGATTTCACATCAATAGGAGGGCTTAAACAAAAAAGTTCTGACAATTCAGGACCTCTGAGGGGTCCCAGCTTCTGCCCGGGAACGTATTGGCTTTGGGGGGCCCGCTGCTCACAGGGGGCCTCTAGAACAGCTTTAGGCATTGAGATGATGTTCTCACCCACATAAAAGAGTTGGGGGTAAGTCTAAATGCCAATAAAATTGTGTGTTCTCCTGTACTGAAGACCACCTATCTAGATATAGTGAGGGATTCAACCACAATGCGGGCACAGTTGTTTCCTGCTTAAATCAAGTCTATACTCTCAGCTGTCAAGAGAGTGAGAGAAGGCAAGTCACTTACTGTGAAGCAGTTTCAGAGACTGCTGGGTCTGATGGCAGCTGCATCAAATGTGGTAACTCTTGGCCTCCTGCGCATGAGACCTCTGCAGTGGTGGATCAGGAACAGAAGGTCACTCCACATGATCATGGTCACGCAGTGAGCCTTACGGGACTAAGACATGTGGAGGAAACCTGGGTTCCTGCCACAGGGCCCTGTGTTGGGAGCTTTCGAAAAGGTCTTTCGAAAGGGCCCCATCTCTTGTGGAACATCAACTGACTGAAGATGCTGGCCTCGCTTCTAGCGTTGAAGCATTTCCTCTCAGACCTGAGGGGCCATCATGGCCATGGACAGCACATCTGTGGTCTCTTACATTAACCTGTGGGCCCAAGGGAAGCTGCTCACAGAGGGCATTATACATACCAGGGTGCCTTAACCAAGGAGCAGACGCCCTTTTAAGGCAAGGGCCGAGGCCTAGGAAATGGAGGCTCCCCCCAGAAGTGAGTGCAAATATGAAGGAAGTTTTATAGAGCAAAAGTGGACCTGTTTGCGACTCGAGAGACCTTGCACTGTCCCCTCTGGTTTTTCCTTACTCACCCAGCTTCTCTAGGACTGGATGCCATGGTGCAGGCATGGCCGAAAGGCTATGCCTGTGTGCTTTTCACCCCATTGCGCTGCCTCCAGGAGTTCTGGAGAGAGTTCGCCGGAATGGAGTCCGTCTCCTTCTTGGTCTCTGCCATGGTTTGCGGAACGGTTTGCGAGAACGGGTCTCTCAGCCGAGGTTGTATAGACCATTCTTCAGTCCAGAGCTGGCTGTTCACTGTATGGTGTGAGAAGCATAGCTAGATCCAATTTACTACCCGGTTGGCCCAGTTCTGGAATTCCTTTAGGAACAGTTCACCAACGGGGTTGTCTCCTTCCACCCTACAGGCTTGTTTGTCTGCTATTGTGGCACATCATGCAGTCGCTAGGGAAAAATCCATTAGTGACTCGTTTCTTCCGTGGTAACCGAAGGCTGAGTCCTAAGGTGCGACCTAGAGTGCCTTTGTGGGATCTGGCAGTAATTCTGGAGGCCCTGTCCTAGCTTTCCTTCGAAGCATTTTCATGTGGAGGAAATCAACCAGCTGTTTGTCTGCTATGGTCCGTAAAGGAGTGGTCTTCCTGTGGACAAGCAGACCCTCAGCAGGTAGGTTGTGGATGCTATCTCCTCCTCTTATGAGTTTTCTGGTCTCCCCGCTCCTTTGGGGTCAGAGCTCACTCGACCCGGAGTGTGGCGGCCTCTAAGGCCTTTTTCTCTGGGGTTTCTCTTCAGGACATTTGCAATGCTGTGGGCTGGTCCACCCCTCTGACTTTTGTGAGGTCTTACAGCCTTGACCTTAGTGCCACTCCTGGCCCCTCAATCTTTTGACCTAGCTATGCTCATCCACGGTAGGCAGGGATTTCACAGGAGGCAGTCTGGCTGTGTTGTATTCTCATTCCCAAAGCGTTGTTGACACAGCTCGAGTTCAAAAAAGTGGAGCGCCTCTAGGGTACATATGTAACCTAGAGAGTTTAGTTAAGTCAAGAGGCTTTTATTGTCATTTCTACCATACACAGTGGTACACAGTACACAGTGAAAATGAGAATCCTCCAGAACGCTGGTGCTACATAGAGCTACAAAACACAACATAAAGCTACATAAAGTGCATCGAGTGCAACCTATTGCAAGCAGTGCAGACAAAAAAACACTGCAGACAGACAACTCAAGACAGTGTGGGACAGATACACATAACACAAAATAGCGCCAACCAGTAAACCTACTGAATAAACTGTACTGTGCAAAGAGGACTATAAAAGACCATGAACCAAAGTATATGTAAACAAACACAATGCAGTGCAAAAACACATAGGTAACCTAGACCTGATTAAGGTCAGAGGGGTACGGGAACATCTCTAGGTTACGAATGTAACCTTGTTTCCTCGAGGGAAACAGGTTTACATTCGTAACCTAGAGATGTTCCCGTACCCCTCTGACCTTCATCAGTTCTAGGTTACCTATGTGTTTTTGCGCTGTGTCTCGGTGCCCCACTCCGTCCACCCTGCAAGCGCTTCCTTCACTCTTCAGAAGCTAGCGCTGTCGCCACTGAGCATGCATCATAACTTCCTGGTCGCTTCGTCACCCTGTCGGTAAAGTCACGCGGTTCCATTGGACAGATTGCACATGTGGTTCAGAGCATGATCACGCAGAGGTGCACCCAAAGTGTTGTTGCCTCGGGGAACAGTGTTACATACATAGCCTAGAGATGTTTCCTCTTTTGAAGCTATTCCATTTTATATCAAATTTTTCACTTTGATTTGAGTTACAATTTAGATTTGTACAGTTCTTTAAAAGGGTTAATTAGTGTTATCTATGTTTCCATCTGTGGGATTTATTTTTTTGGTGGTAAGTTGTATGTGTAGTTTTGCCCAAACGTATATATATATTAGAATTATGCAAAACACGGTCACAAGTTTTTTTTTCTTCTTTGCCCCAAAATGTGTCATTGCTTTTCTATAAAACTTTATTGGTTGCTATAACAAAAAGTTTAAAGAAAAAAAAACAAGATTATCTAACATGATTGATATTGGTTTGATTTTTGTTTTATGAAAAAAAAACATACAATTAAAAAAGGAAGCTGCTTAAGTTCCTGTACAATAATGGATAACCTGAAACAAGCTGATAATTTTAAAAGACTTAACTTGTTAGTTTTGTTAACCCGCTAACCCTAACCCAAGTAAACACATAATACTCTTTTACTTCAATGTACTAAATCATGATTTTTGTTCCCTTTTACAGCAATCACTATAAAACTTTTGGCTGCTTTGGTTTCTGTGACAGAGCATGTAATTGGAAGAATATGCCCAGTTAACCTGACTTGGACTGAACTGAATTAACTAGTTTTTGCATGACCTCAATGAACTAAATGAATTAAATAAACTGTTAACTGTTGGTCATGAATAAAACGATGAAATGGGCCATGAGTCATTTCCGGAGTCATGTTAGAACGAGAAAGCAGCACTTTGGAGAAGTTTTACGTCTGCACACAAAGCATAACACCAGTTTATGAATATGCAGTGATTGGTGATCTTGCACCATAAACATGATGTGGATTACATGACATTAATTATTATTTCTTTTTTTACTTACTGCAAAATTTGGTAGAGCTGGTGGTTGTGAGTTATTTAAAAAAGTTTTTTATGTAAAAATATTTCAAAACCTTGGAGTGTCATATCATAATTCTTTTAATTGTTTAAAACATTTAATAAAATTTTGCCTATGATTACAGTGTTAATAATTAACACTTAGCTTTATCTTTTACACTTTATAGACTAATATAGCACAAAAGAGAGTGCAGACTGGGAAGGAGCATATGATGGTTAGGATGTAATGAACGAATACGCCCCTTACTATGAACTTGAATGAAATTGGTAGAGCTACTGGTTTTGAAAAAAACTAAACAAGCTGGTAACTTATTATACTTGATAATAAATAAATGAGGATCTGAGGACTCACTGATGTCAGATAGGCTGATATTTGAACATGGTTTGTTCTGTTTGCTATACTTTCCACTAGAAGAAAGAGAAAGAAAAACATGCATTTGAGAAGTGAATAAGAAAAAGGCTAGAAAAAGACAAGCCTTATGTGTAATTGCTGTGTTGTTAATAGCAATAACTGCTATACATTAATGTGTTGTTAATTGAATGGTGTGTTAAACATAAATGCGTAAAATGACTGGTGGCTATTTTTCGTTTTTAGAATAACTGCAGCATTGAGAACTACTTTATGCAGGTATGCAATTCAAGTAACATTAAATTGTGACCACTCGCAAACTTCACATTAAATTATGGAAACAGTCATTGAATATATCAGTGAACAAATTTGAATGAATAATATTTGTGAACTGAATCATAAGATTTGCGTCACAGAGATTAATTTGGGATTTTGGACTGTTTTTTAGCAACAAGAGCATTAGTGAAGTTATTTACAGATGTTGGCTGAGAAGGCCTGCTGCATTCTGCATTACAATTTATCCAGAAGCTGTTGGGTAGGGATCAGGTCAGGTCTTTGTGCAGACAATTCCAGTTCTTCTACAACAGCCCTGGCAAACTATGACTTAAAACACCTGTCTTTGTGAAAAGTGGGCATGTTTGGGTCTGTTTATTCCAGTATAGTGTATTTCTCTGACAAATGCCCTTGTGACCTAAACCTTTGCCCAATGCCTTGCTTCAAAAAGAGTTTCCATATTCTTTTAATTTTTTTTCCAAATAAATTCTTTATAGCCACACATTGATTAATATTCTGTCCTGGCCTTGTTTTACTTTTTGCATGTACTCTAACTAAAATCTATGTATCCATTCAAAATCACATGAAATCTGATGACATCTGTTTGCGCCAGAATCCATTTATAGGTATCCACACAACTCTGGTGAATAAATGTGCAATAAAGTAATTCATACATTCAGGTCTTTCATTTTTGTAAACGCACACACACACACACACATACAAATATGTTTGAGTTTTGGGGAGCCCTAGAGCTATTTTTTCAAGCCTAACCCTGAAAGATTTGTTTAAAATAAAGCTTATTAAAATATTCATCTGGCCAATTCAAATTTCTGGAAACATTCAGTTAAATATCATATAATAAGCATTTTACAATCTGATGATGCACTTGTCTAAAGTTCGCATATATTAAATGTATTAGTGTCATTTTTTCAGGCTGTCTTACCTTGTCCATTGATTGTGAAGTGCCAAAAAAGATAGGGATAAATGCAAGCCAGATGATGCAGGTGGTGTACATGGTGAAGCCAATAGGCTTTGCCTCGTTGAAGGTCTCAGGCACCCCACGTGTCTTAATGGCATAGACTGTACATGTGACCATCAACAGCATGCTGTATCCCAGCAGACAGATGAGTGACAAGTCTGAGATATCACACTTAAGTACACCTCGTGCCATCTCTGGGTTTGACATGCGTTGGTCTTCATAATCCACAAAAGACTGGGGAGGATCTATCACAAACCATATACACACCCCCAAGAGTTGTAGTGAGATCAGGATGAAGGTGATAACCAACTGGGAGGCTGGGCTTATAAATCGTGGGGCACTTACTGACATCTTCCCTTGTTCAAAAATACGGTAAATGCGGTTGGTCTTGGTAAGCAATGCAGCATAACTTATACTCATTCCAAGGCCCAAGAAAATGCGTCTGAATGAACAAATCCCAACATCTGGAGTGGCAATCATCAGGAAAGTGGTAGCATAGCAAAGGAAAATGCCTGTCAGCAAGACATAGCTGAGTTCCCGTCCTGATGCCTTAACAATTGGTGTATCATTGTAGCGTATGAACGTGAGCACTACAAACAGTGTAGCCATGATTCCCAGAATAGCAAGAAAAACAGGTAGAACCACCCAGGGTGAGCTCCACTCTAGCTTTATAACAGGGATGAGCTGGCAGGCTGTGTGGTTCTTGTTGGGGCGTAGGTCAAAGCGGCACATCTTGCAAGTGAATGGGTCTGCTTGGTACTGGTAGCCTTCGCAACGCTCACAGTGCCAACAGCAGGGAATACCTTTCACAATCTTTTTTCGCCAGCCTGGTTTGCAGGGTTGGCTGCAGTTTGAGGAGGGCACCTGCTGCACACCACCAGACCACTGCATCATTGAGATCTGAGGCACAATACAAATTTTTTTTATATCAGGCAGAAGCATACTTTAAAAATACCAGTGAAAATTGACCTTTAGAAGACACCACTGATTTATGAATCATTGAAGGTTTCATGGTTTAATATGGCATATGCTCAGGTTACACCCGAAGGGACACTTACGTTAAGGTTGAGCTTGTCAATCCAATTGCCAATGATTTTGTACTCAGCAGTTTTGTTGTTAATCTGGTACTGGAAGATATCGTAACGACCTGGGGAATCTCCATTCTCATTGAACTGCACTGGATTGCCAGCTGTGACTGGAGATAAGCGCATGGGGACAGATCGTTAATCACAAAATGCATTCCATCACTTGTATGAAAAGTATAGGCGGCTTTTTTTTTTAAGGACACAATCTTGTACAAGATATTACATTTCCTGAAGAAATACCTGGTATAAGGTCCAATGTGCTCCAACAAAGGGACTGGTTGGAAACAATGTGAAGAACAAATTTTGGGGTATCACTTTAAAATCACCCAGTCTCTGATTTTGAGTTCCTTGCACAGCAATACCGCAAGAAACAGTTTTGCTGTCACTTGATTGCTTTTTTAAATTCACAAATGAGCACAACATGGGTTCATAGAAAATCAGTGAAAATTATTACATAGGGTTAGTTTATGTACATAATTATATCCTGATTTTTTTGTGCTTGGTTGGAAAAGTTTTGATTCCTAATGCACAGTGTAAAGTCTGATGAGCCAACCCAGCTGGATTAATGGCTGAAAATATTTCTTAGCCAGAGTATGACAACAGCATACTGCACCACAAAAACCTACACATTGACTTAAAGGATTACTGGGATTTTGTGTAGGAGGAATGTAACACTTCAAACACTGGTGTGCATAACTGCAGTGATTCGTACCTTGGGAATACATAATTAGTTAAGTTTATTACATGAAATGCTTTCTCTATCTGATTAAAAAATTTATCAGTTCTATCATCATCAAAAGCTGCTTAGCAACTATTGCTGATAATATTATTTGATTTCCATTTAGAAACCACATAACAGATGACAGCAATTTTAGCTAAAATTTCTCTTAAAATCATCCTGTACTTCAAAGCTGAACTTGAGCTTAAGGACATGAAATAGTCATGAGATGAGCCGGGATGGGACACTAATTTTGAGGATTATACTGATCTTTGCATGGCATCTTGTAGTCCATGAAACAAGAGAGATTGTATAATTCACAGTGAGCTCATCTGACCAGTGAATATGAGCGGTACCACTGTCTTACAGCCTCTGAGGAGTGGTGCACATTATGAGTCTGCATCTCTGGTGAGTAGGTGGAATTCTATTTACATTTTAATGTTTTCATTATGTTATTAGACAAATATTGATTCTAAACTGCTTTGGATGATTTAGTTGGCACAGTTGCGGTGGTAGTGTAGAGGTTTGGAGTTGGTCTTAACTGGGTTTCTTGCTTTAGTAAAATGGTTTTCACCCTACATATGTAAAATGCCTCTCTCTTTGTAATGCCACACATTGTTATAATGGGTTTTTGTGTAGTATTGATGGTTTCTATAATTGCAACGTGATAGTGGTGGTATTAAGAGGTGGATTAAATCGGGTAAGTCCCCACTGAAGGCCCAGGTACCAAATGCACGGCCCGCCACTGAGCAAGTCATAATCTCAACATATAATATAATCATGTCAAATTAATATACAGGTTGAAAATATTTAAGGTGACTAGATTAGATACTTTGATTTTGTGACCTGGCCAAAGTATTAGAGAATGAAGAAATGGTCCAAACATTTTCAATTGTGATTATTCAAAATGAATTTACAAATAATCACAGATTAACATGTAATATAATAACGAGAAATCTCCCTATCTGTGAGAATTTCACATACTATTACAAATACCACAAAAGCCACCACTGAAATAAAAACAATAGTGTTCTCCAGCCCATGTAAGGGCTTAGCAGATTAGATACTGAGGAGTGCTTCATTTTGGACCTGTCTTATTGTGCCTCTTAACCACTCCCACTTCACTGCAAGTGGCACTCCATTCTCACCCCGTCACAATGAATTATAGGATATAAATGTCAGAGGCGAGCTGGCATCAATGCAGTCTCACCTGAGAAGAGCTTTACAAGCTACCACTTCTCAGTGCTAATAGTTTGGGACACACTCCAAGACTGCAGACCTTCACAGGAATATACAAAGTGAATCAGTTTAGTTAAAAAAAAAAAAAAATTATAATTATAATAAATAAAAAAAAAAAACAGCTGTGAGAGACAGAGAGAGAGACAAGCTCTATACTACTAAAACCTTTTTCAAAACCAAAAAAACACATTCAAACCAAACATTGCTAGCCAATTTTGACCACTATATGGCTTGCATTCAGGTGTATCACCAAAGAAATGTCTAAAATCATTACAAATAAGTAAGAGACTAACCGGTGGCGTTGACTTTGCGGATGTACTTCAGAAGGAGACTTCCATCAATAGGGTCCATTTTTGAGCAAAGTCCCACCTTTCCAGGACACAGGTCTCTGTGCATGTTATGGAGAGCATGTGCCATGGCATATACAGCATTGATCACAAACATCACTTTGCCCTCTTGCTCATATGCTGAATCTTTCCCAATCCTCTCTTGATCTGAAATAAATTAAAGAGCTTAAATTAATAGATGTTCACTGATGTATAATCAGCATTCACTTTAAAGGAAATTAAAGGATAAATGCAAGTGGATATTTTGCTGGCATGGTTTGGGCCTTTCTTTCGCTTTCGAGATTCACTGGCTTACTGCAAGTCATTACAAAGTTCGGTCTGATCACTTTTATTCCATGGTGACATTACTATCCTGATGGGAGTCGCCTCTTCCAGGATGACACTGTCCCTATTCACAGGGTACATGGGCTTTCTGAGTGAAAATGATGTAAATTGTAGGCTCTGTACTGTAATTTGTCACATGCCTGCATATCTCTACCAGCCAGAGCAATTTATTTTCAAACAGAAACATGCCTTAGACTAAAACCAAGACATGACCAAGAGCCAAAGTGATTAGAATAATAAATTTGTTGAGTTTTTTGTGCAAATTGCCAACACATAATGCACAAAAGTCAATTGTTAGTCTAAATGAAAGAGACTAATTTACTGTAACTACTTGGGAACTCAGACACACAATTCCCATCCTCATCCCCACTGTAAGTACTTGTTAAAGTAATTGCTACGGTGGATATAAAAAGGCTATACACTCCCCCTGGTAAAATGCAATGTAAAAAAAGAAACCAGGTTACATCATATAATGACCTTTTTTCCAGCTTAAGCATGTTGTAGATTTAAAAAAATTCAAATTAAAAATGAAATACATTTTAAAACTATAGGGAGGGAGATTACAATAACCTGTTTACACAAGTGTGCACACCTTGATACTGTGTTAAAAGACCCTTACCTTTTTAATAATAAACTCATTCTTTCAACTTCATTTGCAAATGTTATTTCACCTTTCTTGGCAGAAATGCTGTAAATTGATGAACATGTGAGCTCTCTTGATACCATTCTACAAGTTTTTGAAATAGCTTTATATCTGTGCTCTGACTGGATCATTGGAAATTGTTGATCTAGAATCATGATCGTGGGCACCAGTCATGATCATCATTTTCAAAAAGTCGAAGTTGCAGAGAAGCATGATTTTGGCATCACCATTCTTCTCAGTGTGCATGGTGTTCTTAGGGTGTTAAGCTGTTAGGATTTTTCACTAAACATACTTTTATAATTATGCCCAATAAGTAATATTTTAGTCTCATCAAAGCATAGCACAATTTGCCACAACATGTGGGGTGAATGTAGACATTTAATATAAAAGTCTAGGATTTTTCATGAAAATGAGCTCCTGTCTAGCCCTAACCCATTTTAAGATATGTAAGATAGTTGTAGGCTACAGGGATCTACCTGTACTTGCATGATATTCCTGCAGCTCCTTTATTGTTACCATAGGTCTCTATTGGTAGCCTCTTTGATAAGTTTCAACTTGTCCTTTTGACAATTATGGAGAGACTTCTTGATCTTGATAATATCACTGATGTGTTCTATTTTCTCACTTTTCGATGATGACCTTCGTAATAGTCGATGTTACATAAAATGTTTTTGGCATTACTTCTGTCTGATACATTTCCACAATGAGATCTGATATATGCTTTATAAGATCTTTGGAAAACATGGCTTTAGCAGTCGAATGCAACCAAGATGCCAAGAAAAACCTACTGAAATAACGAACTCTTTATTTAATGATAATCACTTTATTGATGACATGTCTATGATAATTATTGATGACATGTCTATGATTATAATTTTTGTACAAGTTTGAATGTGGTTGGTGAATTCAGAATGCAGCCACATGACCCATATAAAAAGTGTGTAAGTGAACTGCATCACCAAGCTGCAACTGCTGGGCCCTTGACCAAGGCTCTTAACCCACATCTGCTCAGTTGTAAGTCTCTGTTATAAGGGCATCTGCCAAATGCCACAAATGTCAATGTTAATATCTAACACAAGTGGAACCTACCCTGTGTGCTACTAACAAAGTGGACACTAATTGTATAGAATGTAAAAGTATTTGTTCACCTTAAAATATTTGTTTTCATTTTATTTTTATTGGTTGCTATATCACATTAAGGGTGGGAAAGTCTTTGACATGATTCAACATTTTAATCACAAATTTTACTTCTGTATAAGCTTTGTGACTATCTTCCTGTAAAGGTCAACCAGATTTACCATCACAGCCTGTTTAATTGAAAATTCAGAAAATTACAAACATTACAAAATGAGGATGCTTCTAATTCACTGGGTCAACATGAAGCATTTAGGAGTAAAATGAAAAACAAGTTGATAGCTTTAATTATCCACTCCAGTGCATATTATAATATTCTGAGTGAGTCTAATTAAACCATCTTTCATAAAATGTTGATACGTTTGACAAAAGCAAAGCACTGTCATTTCTAAACCCTAATAAGTGCTTTCCAAATCTGTAACATTTCTGATGACCCTACCAGCATATCCTGGATGATGAATGGAACATGTCTGCATAAGGGTGGAAGCAAGATTGATTATCTCTATTCTTTTATAATTATACCAGACAGCTGTGCATTCATTTGGGTTGTGGTTAGCCAATGTCTTTTTTTTAAAGATGTTATTATTGGCTTTAAATGACTTCAATTATGATTATGTTTAAGCAAACTAAAGAAGGGCATAATATGTAATGTGTGCAGATTTTCTTTATCCATACAGATACTAGCTAGATTAGTTTCATGCAGTGTAGCATTAGAATTGGATTTTCTCCACACATTGCAATTAAAATTGCAATGAGAACACTGACAAGACTTGTGAAAAAATGCCAACTAAAAATACAACCAAGCCTCAAACTAAAAGGAAAATTCAGACTTGGTTGTCCAGCACATCCCACATGTTCAGTTAGATAAACCTCTGGAGAATTTAGAGACCAAGTCAACACCATGAACTGTTTGTAATGTTTCTCAAACCATTGCTGAAAATGTTCTGCAGTGTGGCAAGACACATTTTCCTTCTGAAAAAGTCTACTGCCATTAGAAAATACTGTTGGAAAAAAATTGATTTGCTGCAATGTAGGTAGGTGTTACATCTACAAGTAACATCTACAAGAATGGCAGAACCCAATATTTTCAGGCTAAGCATTTCCCAAGGTTTCCCCCTAAACATCATTCTGCCTTCAATGTCTATGGTACTGTCTCCAGTTTATAGGTTGTTCTACCTTGGGCCATTTTTTGTACATTCTAACTACTGCATTCTTGGAACACCCACAAGACCAGCTTTTTTTGGATGATCTGACAAAGTCATCCCAGTCATCACGATTTGGCCCTCTGCCAAAGTGACTCAGATCCTTGCACTTGCCCATTTTTTCAAACTTTCAACACATCAACTTTAAGAACTGACTGTCCACTCTAGGGCTGAAATGATTCCTCTATTAACTTAAGTAATATTGAATACAAAAATCATCAAGGCAAATTGCTTCATTTATTCTATTTATCTACACACAGAGCATTGTGTTTCCCTGCAGACCATTATTACTGATCAAATCAATCAAATCAAATTGAATTTGTCACATACACATACATACAGAGTACGACATGCAGTAAAAAGCTTTATACGACGGTCCGGCATGGGGGAATAAGAATAAACCAAAAAAAAAGAAGGCAGATAAATCAAGGGTATAAACTATATAAAATATAAAAAGATATATATAAGAAAAAAGTGTATATACAGGATGCTTATGACAGTAAACATTTACAACAGTAAACATTTAAGGTGGTTGATGTGATTGTCCTTAAAGTGACTGTGTGCGGTATGGTGTGGTATAAAGTGCACTGTGCTGTGCAAGTCCAGAGTTAAAGTAAAAGTCCAGAGATTAAAGTGATTAAAGTGTCATAGTGCAAAAGAAAAAAAAATGTGCAGAGGAAGTGTGACGATGGAGAGAGTGGACCAGTTTTAGATCCTTGGTGTTTCCTGGTTCAAACTACGAATGGCCTGCGGAAAGAAGCTCCTTCTTTTTCTCTCTGTGTTTCCCTGAACATAACAAAGAAAAGAGTCCATTGTTGGGATGGCTGAGGTCCATCCACTAAACTCTGGAGTGCTCTGGACTGGTAACACAGATGTTTCAGAATGAAAAAATATAGGAGCTGGGAGATAAGGAGAAGATTTATATGGAAGCCCGTTTTCGGCACATAAAAAAAAAGTTGGCCTAATTCCGACTTTTTTCCTTGCAATTCCAAGTTTTTTTCACAATTCTGGAAAACATTTTTTTTAGCCAATCAGGCAGCGTCACCCCTCTGTAGTGCCAGAAGTCTTTATACATTGAAAATGTATAAGGCTACAATCAACACAATCGCTTATCAAACTAACCCCCGATCCCCAGAGAGAACTCTGTCTAACAATCAACTTTTTTAAAGTAATCTGAATTTTTTTATATTTCAAATTTTGCACTAAATAGGTTTAATTTTTTTTACAGATATTCTTGTATGCAATTTCAGCAATAAAATGTAAATGTTTCTAAAAAGGAAACAAAATATTTGTTCATGTTAAGAGACCTGACTTATTTTCTAATGTATATTTAGTATTGTGCTTTAATAAAGAAAAAGTACTTACATTTACATTTTAAGCATTTACCTTGTCCAAAGCAACGTACAGAAGTGCTTTGAGTCTCTATCAATAAATAAATCTACACAGGTACGCTAGATTACAACTAAATTTAATTAGCCTACAACTCTGTTGAGATTTTTTATTTAACAAAGCAAATTTGAAAAGTGCTAGTTTAAGTGTTTCCACCAGGGACTCTGCTGTTCGGACATCTAGGCAAGCATCAGTGTTTTGAATCTGATATGTGCAGCTACTGGAAGCCTGGAAGTGGAGGGAGTGCAGCCAAGCTGCGTTTTGGATAATTTGCAGTGGACGAATAGCACTCAGGGGTAGACCCGCAAGCAGAAAGTTGCAGTAGTCCAATTTTGAAATAACAAGAGACTGAACAAGCACCTGGGCAGCCTGTGTGGACAGAAATGGTTAAATCCTTCGGATGTTGTAGAAAAGAAATCGACAAGAATTACCCATATTAGCAACATGTGAGGAGAAGGACAGTTGATTGTCCATAGTTACACCAAGGTTGCGAGCAGTGGCTGAAGGGGAGAACAGATAGGAGATCTTGACCTGGAGATGAATGACCCGGGATAACCAGCAGTTCTGTTTTATCTGATTACTCGATTAATCATTGGAATAATCAGTGAAATAATCGATTAGTAAAATAATCGATAGCAACAGTTTCAGTTCACTTGCTACCTAATATATCCCACCCGTTGACAGGTGCCACTGTAACAAGATAACCAAGGTTATTCACTTCAGTTGTCAGTGGCTTTAATGTTAGAGCTGATTGGTGTATATTGGCAATGAAAAATTACAGATGCCATTATAAATTGGAGCTGTGTGCAAGACTAATCCAAAGGGAACACATACTCTCTTTAACCACACATCTCTGTCTCACCTTCTTCACAAACACACAGTTCTCATCCAGAGTCAGAGCACGCCCACACACTCTACTAGCTAGCTTTCGGCCTTTAGAGAAATCCATTCACATTAAAAGAGGCATCACAAAGGGGTTTTGTGGGTCTCACTGGTGTCACAGGCTGTGACAGAGTAGTACACTCCTCACCTTCTGCATTTGTGCCACTCAGGGGCTTTAAAAAGCTGAGCCTGTTTCCTCTGAAGGTGCAGTTTCCCCAAAGACTAATATCTTTGTGTGCCCAGGGAAATGCCAGTGCACTAATTCTGCAGCATGCTCCAGTTCTTAGTCTGTTTTATTTAAAGTCTTATTCTTAGGTACTAGCTTTGCATGTCCTTCTGTATATACTTAATCTTAGTGCAATGATACCTGCCCTATTGTGCATATGGTTATATATATAACCAGTTGAATAAGCAATTTCACGTTATTTAACACTATTTTTATCCATTCCTTTCACTTGGTAAGCCAAGGTAATAACCCTTGGTAGCCCTTCTGTTCAAAAGAATTTTCTTCACCAGTCTAAGAAAAAAAATTCAAAGAAAAAACAAAGTAACAAAGAAACAGATACTAATACAAACTTGATGTGCACATTACCAAAGGGCAATCGGTTTGGCACTCATCAGCATTTGAATTATACTATCACTTGATCTGCCTATGTCAGAATGAAACAATTTTATGGAGCAATCCATTAACTCTTGGCTGAAGAGGAAAAAGTAATCAGAATGGACATAGCCATCATGATGAAAATTAAGAGAGCACAACAACTGCTTCAAAAATTGTGTGCATCACTTTGTGCATTACTTAAACCATAAAACCCTTACAGTTATGAAAAGGCAATTGTTCTTTTAAATATAATTCAGACACAAATGCTTAAATTCTCTTGTCACCGACTTAATCTTTTAGGTACATCAACGTAATACATACCAACAGTTAGTTTTGCTGAAATTGCTTTTATTATTAAGGAAACTACGTTTATAAACACAAACACATAAAGTATTACAATAATTTTTACTCTCAACAGATTCATTCACTGTGATCAACACATCAAATCCTACAAATATAATTCTTTCCCAAGCAATGACTTTTCAAAAATGACACACATAAGCTCTAGAGCTTATTTTGGTAGAGACTCACACGGTTGTTTAGTGCTGAAGCAGGACAGAATGCTAATGGAGCAAAACAATAACTAAAAAGAGCAAATACATGGCCAAAGCAGTAATGCAGTGATGCAAAGTTCTTTAAATGAAAATATAGCATATATATTGTTGCACTATTTATGCACTCTCTATCTGTCAAACTACATGTGGTCCTGAGTTACCAGTAGTTTTGTCCCCTTTTTCTTTCTGGACCTGCCTGATTTAATCTGATGCCCTACTTCTGGATGGAGTGCTCTTCAGTTTGAAAACAATCAATGCTGCTGAGCATGGCTCCACATAAACAGCCTAAAGATGCATTAGGTTACTATGGAGCATTAGATTTAAAAACAATAAAGATGGATTTGAAATGTAATTAATATTAAGCAGTTTGCTACCATGGCTAGGGCTACAACTGTCATGAACAGTTCTGCACTTGAGTGTTAATCAGTAAACAGACGATAACCTCAACAATGATGGAATTATAATGAATGGACATGCGTCGAAATTAGTTTTTACTTGCCAATCACCTCTGGCTTGTTATTAGGGATCAAACCTAGAGGGACACATTTCTGATGTTAAAATTAGGTGTTATTTTTTCTCTGACTGCAAAGATCTAACAATAGCTCCTGCTGAAATTCAAATGACAGAGTTTGATATTACCATACACATTTTCTTACATAACTATTTTTATAGGAACAGCGCTCTCTCACACACACACACACACACACACACACACACACACACACACACACCGCCGGCTAAAGTTTACTGTTACAAAGATACTTATTTACCCTTTATTGATACCAGTGTTTTTTGTGGCTATGGTTGTATATCATATGTTTGTTTTGAAATGAATTATGCAATCATTAACAATTCACTTTTGGTATACAAAGAATCAAACTTTTTTTATAATAAAATAAATCCATTTATTAAAATAATAAAATAATCCACTCTGCTTTGCACTCAGCTTTATCACACAAACCCCTTTATATTTATATAAACTGTAGACAGAGGACTTTAGCACTGTGTTAGTATATTCTGGTCAGTACCTCATAATTAAAAATTATTGGTAGGTGGAATGGTTAGCCATTATTGTCACGATTAATATTTGTCATTGTCATTATTATATGCCTGTTTACTAACACCATTTGTGTTTCTCAAATATTTATTGTATTAACATTGTGAATAACCCAGTGTGTATCATGTGCATTGAAGTGTGGAACAATTTCAGAGTTTGCGTTGTATTTGTACTTTGATAAATACATTTCATTTACCTAATAAAACAAAAAGATCTGTATTTATGGTTGACAGTTAAGGCACCAGATCGATATGCATTTGAAGGAAAACCAGCAAATGCTGTAAATCTAATAAACTGCCTTGGAGACCTAGTGGGAGTTACCCTGGTGCAGCTCAACCCCCTATATTAAGAAAGAAGAGTCTACACCTCATTATATTTCTTATATCTATCTATATATATATATAT